>SEMN01000063.1:1626833-1736381 GCA_005408345.1 Macquaria australasica
ATGTGTGTCATTTTTAGAGACAGAAAATGGCAGCATGTGAGTGTGCGGGTGTGTGTCTCTGTTTGTGTGTGTGGGGGTGTGGGGGTGGGGAGGTCAGGGGGTGTGGGGGGGTGAGGTCTCTGTCCCCCCTTCCTCCCCCCTGGCAAGGACCGAAATGTCAGCAGGGGTTGTTTGGGTCGTTAGGAGACTCGTTAAAACCATGCCATCCACAGATTTACACTCAGGCTCTACAATTCACACACACACACACACACACACACACACACACACACACACACACACACACACACACACACACACACACACACACACAAAAATGTCACTCCACTCTCTCTGTCATTCTCCCTCTCTCCATGTTTCTTTTTCTCTGCCATATTTCATTTTTCTTCCCTACCACTCTCCTCTCTCTCTCTCCAACACACACTCACACACACACACACACACACACACTTGTCTTTTGAAAACCTCTCCTGTGCTCTGTAAGTCTTAGATAGTGGCAGTGTTGTCCTGGAGGTGTGTGTGTGTGTGTGTGTGTGTGTGTGTGTGTGTGTGTGTGTGTGTGTGTGTGTGTGTGTGTGTGTGTGTGTGTGTGTGTGTGTGTGTGTGTGTACTGTAGTCCAGCATACAAAGTGTTCAGCCAGCAGCTTCAGTGCAGAACATCAGTGAAAACACGTTGCGTTTACAGACAGCTTCAGCTCATCTCATGAGGAAATATTTCAGTGTAAAAAACACACTCCTCACAGTGTGTCAGTGTAGAGAAAACTGTCTCGTTCCTCCTAATGGAAGCACTTTGGATTCATCTTAAAGAACCTTTATTTAAACCTATATTTAACCAGTATGTGTCTGAATCCGTTTCATGGTTTGTTTTTGTCCAACTAGGGCCCTTCTTGTCTGCTCAAATGCTTTTCTTGTCACCCCAAATTACCCTTGTGGTCAGCCCATGTGTCTCTCTCCTCTGGTCTGCTTACCTGCTCCTTTGGTTAGTCCACGAACCCTTCTGGTCAACCAAGTGCCTCTCCTGTCGGGCCACATTTCCCTCTAGTCCACCATAGTGCACTTCTGGTTCGCCAGTTGCCTCTCTAGTCTGCGCCAGTGACCCTGTGGTCTGTCCAAGTGGCCTTCTAGTTGACGCAAGTGTCTGTTGAGTTTACCCAAGTGCCCTCATGGTCAGCCACATGCCCTTCTAGTCTGTGCAAATGGCCCTCTGGTCCGCCAGGTATCCCAAATGCCCCCAAGGCAAACCATGTCAGGTGAAACTCTGCTAAGTTTATATGGCAACCATCATAGAAATCCAGTTTCCTACACAGGGATCAAGCCCAGTCTTGAGTCTTGAGTTGAGAACTGCGCTGAATAGCTGTCTGGTCCAAGTCAACATTCTTCCATGGTACTGAAATACCTGGGCCAGTTTCTGATAAGCAGATATTCTATGAACGGCCAAATGAAATTGCAAAATTTCTGCACTGAGATAGAACAAACTGCACTGTGCTTGTTGTCTGAATGTGGTGAATTGGTCCTTTAAAAAGAAAAAAAGGTGAAGCTATCACCTGAGCAGCAGAGAAGAGGTAGACTCACCATCGTACTGACAGGTTCAGTGTCCAGTTTGACCCAGCAGGAATCAGCAGGTCAGTAGTCTGGTTGACAGATTTCTTGTATTCCTTTTCTAAAAGTGAGGTATGCCAAGACAGTGTAGGAATCACTGTTATGCTCTTTAAGAAACTGCAAATATTTATGTCAGAAGTTACTGAACGGCAATGTTGTTCACAAATACCCAATGGGCACTTCTTTTGATTGGCTTTTGCTCTGCATTAGTTCAGTGTGTTTGTACTCCTGAAGAGATACTGCCGCTCTCCAGCGTGCATTTATAGAAAGGTTATTTTTTCGAGTATGATGGTAGTGTAATTTTCTGTGGGGCACTCAACATCACTACCCTTTAATCATCCTATTATGTAAATGAGTAGTGCTCCACGTGTGGGCTTTGCATGACTCCCTGAAAATTGGACCATTTATCACAACTTAAGCGTAAAAAAAGTTACTCCGAGCGGTTTCTCTTCTTCTTCTGCAGCAACACTTTGGCTTTCTGAGTCTCTGCATGAATGTTCATTTCCCTGGCAACATTATCAAGACATCTTTTGGCAAGTGTGGGAAGCGCGCAGGCCAAATACTGTAAGCTTTGGAGAATATCGATTCATTGAACAATGGCTGTTCTATCTTCAGTCCATCAGGCACTTAATCCAGCAGATACTTCAGACACTTAGTTGGATGGGAATTAAACACTGAACACAACTCAGAGTCCCATTTACCAAGGGATCATAGTGGAACGCTTCTCCTGGACTCCTGTAAGCCAATTCCACAGGTCTTAAATTCACACAATGATAAAGTTCTTAACATTTTCAATAACATTTGAACATGCTCTACTTTGCGTTGTCTCATCTTTATAAGCACATTATGTATTAGGGAGATTTTCATTAAGCACTTGCAGAGTATTACTGTCTAGACGCAGTATTTTTCTTTTCAAGGATAACACACAGTTGAGCGCAAGTGGAAAAAAGCCTGTTGCTAAGCAAAATGTTATTAAAGGTTTTCATATCAGATCACACACCGAAGTGAAAATGGTCGGCTTAAATCAGACTGAATTGTGAAATAAAATGTGGCTCACATTTCAGGACCTGGGCAGGGTATTGAACCATAATACTTTTTTGGTACTGACTAAAATTCAATATGTCTGTAGGACTGAATATTGCAACCTGTCAGGTACCGAGAGCTGGCACTGAATTTATAAAAATATTGATTGTAGCAGCTTTAAAGTCAGGCATTGAGAAACATTTGGTTCTGGTACCGCAACCCATTTCATAGTTGTACTAGTACTGAAAAATATCAAACAATACTCCGTTAACTCTCAGTTATGTATGGCTTTATTTTTAAATAACCTGATTTAGATACTCACTGTCACTGTTATCCCATAGAGTGTGCAATCCTCCCAGAAGTCATCAAACTTTCTCAGGTTTGGGTTAAATGTACACCTAGGCGAGCCTTCACCGTGTATGGAAAAAATTAGCAGACAGCTGTAGATCAGTAGGTCATTGCCAGCCAGCGGCCCCCTCGTACGAACCTTGTCTGACGGCCACAGCTATGTATGTATTAATACACCTCATTAATGCCCTTTGAAACCCTCTCTGCATGTCGCTCGATGAATTATGGATGAAAATACAGACCTGGCTGTCTGTGTGTTCTGCTCATGTCTAACCCCTGCCACCTTTTCCACAGTGGGATTTTATTTTTAGTCCTTTACGTCCCTTTCTTTTCACTTTCACTCCCTTTCGACACACACACACACACACACACACACACACACACACACAGACATTATGTGACACCCACACAAACACATTTTAATCCTTAAATCTTCCCAGATATCTGCTCATTTGTTTTCAAATCTCCATCAGTTTCTGAGCCCTTTGATGGCTGCCTGTACTGTCTGTTTTAACCTTATGATGTCTTTGCAGCACGAACATGTACTCTATGTTACACACACACACACACACACCTGTGCATGTCCTCTGCTCTACCTCTGGCTGCGGTTCAGGGCGGTTCTTATCAAGCTGGCTGACAGCGGCGTTGACATACGGCGGGTTTTTAATTACAAAGCTCCCCTTAAGGAAATTGTTGAGATACTTAACAGATAAGGCAGACATGGAGAGGAACAAAGAGGCTCCTTGTGTCGTATCAGGAGGACTGTTTTGGAGGGCGCACAGGGAGGGGAGCTCAGGGTTAGTCAGCTGGAGCTGCAGTTAAATCTGACAAAATATTTTTGTGCTGTGAAGTGACTGGTTGATCGTGTTTTATTGAAAGCTATGTCTCCTTTCCTCCGTCTCTCCATGTTCACTTTCTTTCTATTTCTCTCTTTCTCTCTCTCTCTCACACACACACACACTCACACACACACTCTCACACACACACACACACACACACACACACTCTGACACCTGGATTTATGGCCACCGTTGGTATAATTGCATAATTTTGACTGAATTGTTGTGATGGATGGTTATTGTAAAATGGAGCCAATATACACTGTCCTCATGCATGTATAAACATGTTTGCTTGTTCGTGTGTGTGTGTGTGTGTGTGTGTGTGTGTGTGTGTGTGTGTGAGACTGCTTTGAGTCAGCCCTGTTGGAAGAGTGTATTTTGTTGCTGGCTGAGGCAAACAGATGGCAGGTTGTGTGCCGAGCTGTAAGGAGTCCAACACAGATACACACACACACACACACACACACACAAAAAGGGAGAGAGAGAGAGAGAGACAATCCAGGCTTGATCTGTCCCACCCATCACTCAGCCCCTTGACTCCCCCTCTACACCCCAAATGGCTCTTCAGCCACACACACTTACACACACAAACACACACACAGTCTTCTACTTGTTTCCACATCTATTTGATGTTTTAGCCCTGTTACTGATGTTACTTTACTTGTATTGTCCTGTTTCAGTTTTGTTGTTCCTCCTCAGACAGACGTTAGCGGCACATGAAAAAACACAGCCGCATTTATTTAAATGTCAACACAGAAAAAAAAGAACACACAGGGCCACCCGCCAAAAAAAAAGTTGCACCTGGCTCAACTTTTGCCACAATGCAATGATCACTGTGATAACTTTACAGAGTTGTAAAATCCTGTCTTAGTATTACAAAACTCTGTGCAGGCGTTTGATAAACTTTCAGACTCATGGATCTATTAATCAAACTGGACTTCATGGATCCTATTTAACCGTCTCACCTGTACCTGAGACAACCCCCATCAGTGCAATTTTCAGTCTGAATACCCACTTACTGTGAACTTACTTGAATACACACTTACTTTACACACCTTTCTTTGTTTCTCATTTGCCATCATGAACACACACACACACACACACACACACACACACACACACACATACACGTACCCTATCCCAGCTCCCACACAGCCATTCGGATCACCTGGAGGAAACATGCAAACTTTAAATATATACCACCTTGCAATAATATATTCATGCAACATAACATTGGGATACTTGTCACAACATTATCGTGATATGGATATATTATGATATGGTCTTGATTTATCAATATGTTGTGATGTATCAACTAAAGTGTTCAAAATCACATGGCAAACATTAAAGATTTAATAATATCTCCCTCTCTGACCACTAACCAGAAGCAGAGCTGTCCTGTCTGGCTCTGCTGCACCCCATTTACATTTCTGTGAATGGAAACAGAGAGCCAACAGACAGTGTTCAGTGTTGTGTGTGCGTGTGTGTGTGTAAGGGTGTGGGTGTCGGGGAGGAGGGGGCAGTGAGTGTGTAGGGGTATGTGTTCCCTCCTTGCTTGTGAGTGCGAGTCTTTCATCTTCTTCCTCCCTCTGTCTACCTCTTCTCTCCTTCTCTCTCTCTCTCTTTCCTCTTCCCTCTGTTTCTCCCTCCTTCCTCGTGGTTACACTCACACATCTGCTCGCTCTCCCCCCTCAGCTGGTTGATCCATCATCTTTGCACACCTCCTCCGCCGCTGCTTCGTTCTACTCGCACCCTCACATGCGCTTCTGTTTAAAGCCCCCCCACATCCAGGGCAGCTGACACATCTAATATTGAAATCAAACTCGGCTTCCATCCTGCCCATGTCTCCATCCCCCCCCCCCCCACACACACACACACACACACACCACGTCTCTCCCCTTATGTTATTTTGCCAGGAGAGCTAAAATAATAAACCCTTGTACCGTCTGCAGAGCGTAATGGAAGGCTTTTTCTCCCTGGAAAGAAGAGAAAGAGAGACTTTGGTGTTGTGCTGGCTAACAGCAGAGCAGTGACAGTCGAGCTGACTCGAGTTCTGGGTTTTTAGAATAACCCGGGTCCGAATTCTTTTTCAAAATTCCCATGAAATGTTATTTTTGAGTGCGGTGTATCTGGTAATTGGCTGCATTTTTTCCTCATGTGACAACTTTCTCCTCATCGCTGGTGCAGCGTACGACGGTTTATCTGCTGTGTATTACCGCAAAGTCAGAATCGAACATCATTAGATTATTATTTAGATTATTTAACTGTGTAATAGACTGGGTTTTATTTGTGTTTATGCGGAGAAGAGCTCTGGTTTCTAGTGTCTATAGTCTTTTTAAGCATCACTCGGTCACAAATGATGTCTTTTAATCTTTATCGACCTCGGTTGCCGACAAGGAGAAGTTGCAACACCACAGAGTTAATTCTTTAAGTTATTTAATGAGCAAAAAAATGTTGTGTGTGTTGTGAGAGTTTGCAGATTTACTCTTTTATATTGTTGTAAATTATAGTTTGGGGCTGTTAGTTGGTGCAAAACAAGCAGTTATTTTTCACAATTTTCTGACATTTTTTTTGACTAAATGATCAATTTATTAATAGAAAAGTAATAATTGGGGCACGCAGGTAGCCTAATGTTTAAGGTCAGTTCCAGCTGGGTATCTTTGTTGCATGTCATGCCCTCGTTTCCTGTATGCCTCTATCAACTTTCCAAAAAAGGCAAAAAATGCCATAAAAATATAATAATCAAGAGTTTAATTGATAATCAAATAGTCAGTGGTTTCACCCCTAATGCATGATCGTTTTAGGAATTACCTTGCTACTCATATTCCTGTTGCCCAGTTCAACCGCAGCCCTAAACCGTCGGCCAATGGAGCAGTCGGGAGTCAAGTACGAGCACTTTGCTCAGTGGCACGTTGGCGCTGGCTGAATAGGAAAGCAATTGAACATTTTCATGTGAGAAGCACTATACTGTTGCATTGTGCTCCTCAGGAAACTCCATTGACTCTTTAATGAATGGCAAAGCAGGACTGAAGGCCGCAGTGGAGTGAAGCGCATGCAGGCGCAGTCACCCTGGTTACCGAAGTGTTTACCATAGACGTGTCGGGCTGTCCGGGTACCTGCAGGGCACGGCTAACTAGTTAGCAATGCTAAAACTGTCTCTTGAGATATATTAGCATGGTAAACTTTTGTACATTTTTAGTTATTTCATATTGACCCTGGTTCCAGAGAATAATTGTACAGTGTTCGGGCTGTGTTAGTATAGATGTCTGGTACAGATGTCTCAGGACAACTGTGCTCCAGTTGTTCTTTCTCCCAAACAGAGGCTCCTGTCTGTGGCCTGTTTGTGCTGTAAGTGAAGGCAGGTCCTGGAGGGAAGCAGGAGGGAGGGATGATGGGATTAGAGGCTTTCCTGCTCTCGTCCTGCTCTCGTAAGCAAACAGTCTTAACACACCAGTCCTGCGTTTAGGAGTTTCACCATGTTCAGATGGAGACCCAGAGGAGTCCATGTGTTAATAACATTGTCATTTTCTGGTTATTCCTCATCAGTTAGTTTCATAGTTCATGAAAGGAGACTAAGAGTAAAAAGGGAGAAGATAGATGAGGAGTTGCAGGCCACTGCAGGACAGGAAGCAGCTCAGGAAGTGTTTGTGGGTGCTCCCAGTGATCAGAAGCACATGGCAGCTGAGACCAACAGCAGGTTTCACATAGATAGGTAACAGCCAGGCTGAGAGGGACGGACCCGCGCAGTCCCACCGCGCTAATAAACAGCATCATAAACAGAGCAGTAAACGCTTTTATGTCCTGCTGATCCCGACCCAGGGACACCCCCCCCCAGTCTCCACCTTCAGAGCCTCATCGGATCAAACAGTTTCACAAATTTACGCTGCAAGTTTCAACTCTTGATGTACTTCTGAAATTTACACAAGGACTTTCTGAGATCAGGACACATGTTTCATTTTAGATAATTTTTATTTTTTATGACAATCATAAATGTCTAAATTCTGTTTCAGAAACCTTCTCCACACTGTCTGGATCATTTTAAAATTCTGGTGGGAAAATATTGAAACTATTGAATTTGAAACAGAATTTGCAGGCCTAAAAGAAGTCTCATTTATATATATTCTAAAAGTACTGGAATTAGCTTAAAAGTACCTTTCATGTGTACGTTTTAATTGTTAACTCTCTTTAGGTCCCTAAAATTCCCCAAAATTCCCCAGAAAAAATACAAAGGACATGACCTCAGGGTCCTCAATGTCAGCATAGGTTTACACAGGATACGTAGACACCTCAAGGACTGGACTGGCTGCTTCATACCGCCTGCTGCATGTTTCTGGTGCCAGTAGTGTTTATTCAAAGTGAAGACAATGTGTAGAAAGTTGAGGGAAAAGCTCTGTCTCAGTGATGCTTGACGGATTAATTAACAAAGTCCAGATGAGGAACTTTCAGTTTAAAGCTTCTCATCGTCACCATTGTTAACGTCTCTGAAACACAAAGTCAGTGTGACGATTACTGTGGCTTTTTCTTATAGGGTGAATGCACAACACTGCTGTCTAGGTTTGCAGAGTTGCTACGACGACGCCTCAACGCAGAACAATCCGTGTGTGTGTGTGTTTGAGTCCAAAAGACCAGTGTGCCTTTACATTGATACACACCATGACACTGATGTCTTTGTCACCACACACACACACACACTATCACTATCCCACCAGAGCAGGGCATTATTTATTGGGGCAGGTCATCCCAGCTGGAGAGTATCAAAAGTTGTGTGTCACTGTGTGTGTGTGTGTGTGTGTGTGTGTGTGTGTGGGTGTGGGTGGGGGGTACACTTGCCACACTGAGAGGTCAGGGTAGAGTTCGGGGTCAGTGGAGGTCAGAGTTTAACGTTTCAATCAGGCGTCTCCTCGTGCTGTGTCAGTGTGTTCAGAGGAGGTTTCCCTCAGCTGTTTCTTGTCTTTGGGGTTTCGGATGAGATGCATTCAGAAATCACTTTGAACTCTTAGAAACACTCTTTATCTTGGTAATTAATTCACATCATTTAGGGTTTAAATACTGGATGTCCCCTAAAAATATTCAGATGTTTAACTATGAATTTGTGCAACTAGTGTTTGGTGATATGACAATATATTCCTTTATAGACATTTCTCAACCATCAGAGCTATTCCTTTAATATCTCTGGTTGTAGTTGGACATTGCAGGCAATGTTGCAAAATGACGAGTAGGACTATTTTTTGATGGTACCTTGATTCTTTTAGGTATTTAAATCACAAGATTAGCTAAAAAAAAAAAAAATTCAGACATTCCCATCCAGTTATCTTATCTATAAACCATTTCCCAATTGAATTTCCAGGAAATATGCTATATATTACAATATATATCAATATTGTGATGTAAAATGACATTCTGGGAAGATTTCAGTCATATTGCCCAACTCTTATTACAACCCTTGTGTTTAAGAAACCTTAGGAAGTAATATGAGCCAATCTCAGCTAATCTTTGAAATGCCGTTAAAACATGACATTTTTCCATAGCAATGAACAAATAAATACTGCTTCCTCCCACATTTTAAGCATTTGGTTTTCACCTGAACCTTTTGCTGCCACACCATCACGAGAGGAATTCGTTAGAAAACAATAGCAGATAGCATTGTGTGTGGGCATAGTTTTGGAACATTTCTGGATTTCAATAGAGTCTTTTTGTTTTAAGGTTGTGTAGATGATTCTCCATATCCAGCACAAGCGTTTGTTTTTGTGCTCTCGCCCCAATTTCTGCTATTTGTCTTTTTCTGATCACGTCCCTGATTCAGCAGGGCTCTCAGGATACAGTAGTGCTGACCGAGCATCAGTTTTCCCTCCAAAGTCTGTGTGAGGTCATGTGGCTTTCCCAGAGTGACCTTAAATCAATATACTGCACAGCTGACTCTTAAAATATCACCTCTGTTCTCTTTGTAAAGGGAAAATTAAGTACATAGACAACTTGCTGCCTGAAAAAGAAGCTTTGACGTCCAAATTCTGGGATCCAAAAAGCCGCCTTGTAATCGGATTGGTTCCTCCCTGTTTGTAAGGGAAGTGTAATTATGTTGTATAGTAGCCCCACACACACTTCGCAGACATCCTGGCTTTTGTGGGCTGAGCTTCTTACACTTGTCTGTTGAATTGAAACTAGGCCAGTTCGTCTTTGGAATGACAATTACCATGGACCAAACCCAGGCCCTATTCTGAAGCTGGAGGGATGGAGGGCAGGTGGGGGTGATGATGAGGGTATGAAAGGAGCAAAGACGATTGGGCGCTGCCAAGATGCTCTGGATGTACAGTAGCTTCCGATGCTCGTTAGCGCAGCCGAGCGGAGGGCCAGGCGCTGGGGGAAGGGAGGAGGCGGCAGGGAGGGAGGGTGAGGCTGGCACAGGCCGGGGCGGGATGTTTAGAGGCAACGTCTATCTTTAACTTGATTTTAGGGGCTCTTTTGATAAAGCGCGGCTCAGCTCAGTGAAGAATAGAGGCAACAAGCTGGGGAAACCCTCCCTCCCTTCCCCTCTCTCTCCTCTCTCCTCTTTCCTCCTTGATCTCCAATGAGCCATCCCTCTTTTCTCTCCATCTCCTCCTGGCAGGCTTCTCTGCAACGGTGTGAGGTTGTCAGGCTGGCCCAGATTAAGGGCATTGTCCGAAGGTATTTACATCCGGCCAAACCATATTAAACAGAGATTAGGGGTTTTCACTGCACATTGCAGAAAAGAAAAAGGAGGGGGTAAAAAAAAGAAGAGGGAGCTTTTCCAGGACGAGCAGGATTTACAATTGGCATAGCTGTGAAATGGAGGAAGAGAAATGTGCTCTTTATGGAGGGAGGGGAGATGGTTGTGGTTGGCGGGGGGGGGTGCTCCACAGATCCTGTTTGAAGGTCATGTGATGCTGGCTTGTCTGAGGGGGTGTTGAGTGTGCCAAATGGTTGGCAGCCGGTCCAGTTTTTCAGCATAGGAAGCAGAAGTAAAAGAATCTGTTGGCGGGACTCAGCGAGCAGACGGGCTGCTGTGGAGGACACCACGGTCTGAACCAGGCTCTCTGCCGGGGTGTCTCTAGCTCTTCAGGAAATTTCTTTAAAAGATAATCTTTTTTTATTAAAACAAAGGTCTTTCTTTTTTAGTTTCATTCCCATTGGTGCCAATGAGATTGTAACTCACCAAGTTAACTGCTGAGGTCAGGGAGCGTGGAGGGGAGGAAACACGAGACAACAGAGATCAGACAGGTTTTAAAACAAACTCTCAGGCAAATTATTATGCAAACTGTCCATTCTATGTCCAGGTTCAACTTCTATCTCATCTTATTTGCCATAGTCGTGTTCACACAGCTTTTCTGTGCAATGAGGGATTATTACTCATGAGGGGATATTACTTATTACTTTTTTTACCTTGTTGTATAGGAAATGTTGCTACTTAGCTCTTTATTGGCTAGAGACAGGAAATGTGGGGAAAGAAATGAGCAAACAGTCCAGCCAGCGGGGAATCGAACCCGTTATTTGCTGCTCAGGATGCATGCAACCAAACCACTCGGCTATCGGGTCGCCCCCTTTTAGCTCATTTTAAAACTAAATCTCATCATCTCACCGCTCATATTTGTTGCACATGGATTTTGTTGTAGTGATGTTGCCGTGTTTCCAGATCTCAGATATTACTTTGGTGTGTACAGTACAATGATATCATAACCAACAGCAATCATAGCCAAAACTGAGCAAATAAGACCCAAGTTGTGATAAACCGGAATTATTCTTTAGGGTCAACATACATTCATTTCGATTCATATACAGTATATAAGCTGTTTTCACTGCAGAAATACACACAGTTGAAATTCACCCACATGTGTACAGACATACTCCAGCTTCACACACATGCACACCAGTGATCATAGAAATGTGGAAAGTATTTGCTCCCCCTGTTCAAAAAGAAAATGAGAGTCCAGTCTTTTTTAAACAACTAATTACCTGCAATAAAAAAGGCCATTTGTCGCTGAATTGTTTGCCACTGGTTTGGGAGCAGATGTTGGAAACATGGCCCTGTTGTATTATTAGCTCAGCGTAGTGAGGAGGAGGAAAAAAGTAACATTGATAAAGATGAATGTCTCCCCGGCCCATCTGGAATCCATCACTTTCAAAAACGGTTTAAACGCAGATATGGTTTAAAAAGGTACAGTATGTGTTGCCGCTTTTCTAAAAGTACTTGTTAAGCTCCCCTAAAGAAAGAGTCTTGTGATCATTGACTGTTTATGATCCTTCTCGTCGGCCTGTTTGAACCTGCAGGGTTGCATCTTTATGCAAAGCAGCCTGGCCGAACAAGACGACGTCATTCTGAAATGGCACCATAAGTCAGTCTGGAGAGTCAGAAGGAAGTTTAAAGGATGTTAAATTGGCAAAACTTTTCTTTTTTCTGAGGATATCTGGTATTATTGAAGACCCGCAGGTTTAGTGTTTCAGCACAGCAGAGAAAACTGAAGAAAATGAATTCATCAAACTGCCAGCACAGTGATGCCACGATTTAGTTGTTTACTGACAGATGTGACATTCAGAAAACATCCTCCTCATTCTGAATTTTAAAGAGGGATACACTTCAGGAAACATCACGCACACACTCGGACCCAAAACAATCTTTTAAGCAACATTTTAAGGATCAAGTCTTGATTCACAGTTGTCTCATTTTAACTTCAGTTAAAAGTGTTTCCATTTTTACCTAACGTACACCCAAACCTTGGTGTCAAAAGCTTAGACGGTAATGTCAGAGTGAAAAATATGTCCAAGAAATGTTAACAAAGCTGGAAATGCTGGAGTTACAGATTTGTAAAAGGCAAAAATGTTCAATGTTCAGTCTTCATCTGCATCAAAAGAAACAATCATGGGATACATTTGACATATTTTTCCATTCAAATAAGTGCAAAAGTTAATTAGAGAATAATAAAAATGTTCAATCTTGCAGTGTCAAGAAATCCTTTTTAAAAAAACCTTGAACCTGCACAATAAGCTTCACTTAACCCCAAACTTAATAGGAATCAATTTTAGTCCTACTTAAAAATCCTACAGAATAAAGCACAGAGCATCAAACTCCTGCTCCAAAAGTAAGAGAATAAGACGTTTTGAATCTGTAAATGTATTTTTTGAGTCATTGATATTAATGTACAGGTGGTCAGCCTGTGTTGTAAAGCAGTGAAACTCTTGTTATCGCTCCTTTAAGATATATGTTGGACTAAAAAGTTGATTAAACTGAATTTAAGTGTGTTTACTGAGCTTAACGTCATCCGTGTTCCCTCCTGTGACCTGATACGACAGCAGCCATGGCGACAGCTCCTCGGTCTGGTCTGCACTCCTTCCTGTTCCTCCAGGATCCCTCACTCAGTCCCTCTGTGTGTGTGTGTGTGTGTGTGTGTGTGTGTGTGTGTGTGTGTGTGTGTGTGTGTGTGTGTGTGTGTTAAAGAGGGAGAGAGGCAGGCGTGGAAAGGCTTCCCACATAAAGAGGCCTTTTTATCCCTAGGGCCGCAGCCTGCCCGTCTGCCCCTGGAGGAGTTTGTAGAGGATAAATAAACCTCTTCAGACGCACAGAAAAGATGGAGTCTGCAAGCGGCGCGTTAACGGACAGCGTGCCGCAGTATCTCAAAGAGAGACTTTATATTATTCTGAAGGGCTATTTGTTATGATATTGAGCCGAGTGGGTAAGAAGGGCCAGGAGGGCAGGGGCCTCTTGATTTATAGAGTGACCGTCCAGCCTGTACTGCACACACACACACACACACACACTGTTCCTCATTCACAAGCACAGATTCATACATACACACACATATCAGACACATTCACATTTACACACACACTCAAAGAGTACATATCACACATTGCTTCCAGCTGGCCCCAGGTTCCGGCGAGAGTGCTCCGACCCCCTTCAAAACACACACACACACACACACACACACCAGGCAGCTGATAACTCACACATGCCTAACCGGACAAGAAACCAGCGGGAACGTCTAGATGTTGTTTTGAGGCTGGATGGCAGCAGAATGCTGCAGCCGAGCTTTCATTTATCTGCTTTGTCTGAATCACTTCACGTCGACATCAGCGCAGTCAAAGTGGCACACAGTCGTCTTCTACATTCATACATATTCATACTATATTTGCTGTACGGCTAGAACAATATTACTACATTGTTTCATGTCTGATATCATGTTGTCTTCTCTGACCACAACTACATCAACAGACCTTTAATGGCTTCTAATTTTTTGTTTGTTTAATAGTTTAAACAATAGTAGTTTTTTTTCGCAGTGAAATTTCTCTTGAAATTACTTTTTTGTTGTTTGTTTTAGGCAGAATAAATGGCTAAAATAAATTTCAATGAGGACAGCTTTTCAATAGCTTCAGCTAGTATTGAAGACTTGTTCCTGTGATGGTCTAAATGCCAAATAATTGTACATATTTTGGCATGCAAATGGTCTAATTTAAAGATAATGAACATTGGTAGAAAATGTTAGTCGTTGGCAGCTTTGTACCATCCTTTAGAAAAACCACTGCTAGATAAAACCCACTTGCTGCTAAAACCCTCAATTGAATAATGAGCCGTTTTGAGCAAATAGTCCCAGGAACTAAACTCACTTCCTTGAGCATGTTTTAACCGAGTCTGAAGAACTGTAAAAATGAGTCAAATTAAGATGGATTACAGATTTTAAAAGCATTCAAAGGGAAATAAATATGCAAATCTCTAACAGCTTGTGAGCTTTGACTGTGACTTGAGCGTCAGAAATGTTGAAAGAAATCCAGATCCCAGTTCCTGATCTTCAGTAATATTACGGGCACTCATGAAACCAGGTTACTCAGGTAATCAAACAAGGTGTTGACATGCACTGTAGTAACCTGATTAATGTAATATGTATGTGCATTCAGCAGCTCATAGTGGAGACTGGTGTTTGTTTTACTGTCTGAATAATGCCATACACATGTTGCTGCAGTTTTTGGTTTGACCAATTAGCAAAGTTCAGTTCTGCTCACTCCACCCCAATAGTTCCTGGGCCTATTAAAATAAAGAGCAGAGATTTTTAGGGGGGCAGGAATCAAAACTGGAATGATTCCTGCTTTTAGTTTTGAGGTAAAGACCCTGAGTTCCTTTTATGGGTTTCTGGAAAACATCCTGTGGTCTAAATATGGACCTTATTGTGGTCTTTCCAGGACTCTGGTTCATTAAGCCTCACTGTCAAATGCACAGAACCACAAGAAACAAACAGGCCCAGTTTGATTTCAACCTACACCTTTACTCACATGCAGAGGAAGGTGACTGAGTAACGCCCTGTTTGACACACAGCAGCTGGAATTCTTTAGGAATTTAAATTGCTCACTTACTAATTGGGAATTCCTCCCTTTGCATATTTCTCTGTGACACACTTACATGACCACATTTCAAAGGTCTGTGTCTCGTCAATGTGATCAAACCTGTGACCTCACATTACAGGACGTTGAAAGGTACAACAAGGCAGCTACAGTCTCTACTAAAGCTCAGTGGCTGGTAGATGTGTCCTGAAAGGTTGTGCAGTGGCACAAAGTGAAACCTTTCAAACCAAATACACTTTTATTCTAAGCAGCTTTTTTTTCCACATTTAAATCTGCATTTCAAAGTGCAGGATCTGAAGCAGAAGCAGATATTTTGTCATTGGCAGTGACCAAAGAAAGGGGGCTTTGCTCTTTTGTGTGAAATGGAGTTTTTTAATGTACGAGGGTTATATCTTTGTTTTGTTTTTGTTCTTTCGGTAAATTGCATTTGTTTCGCCTCTGGCAGTGTAAACATCCAAGTGGCGCACAAACGTTCCCTCCTATCTATTTTCCCAGGATCAAAGCAAAAGTATTCATTTCACAACAGGATCACACAAATGCATTGCTTTGCCTTGCTATTAACACATCCGTAAGCTGTAATGTCTAATCCATAATGTCCTCCAAAGAGGCCAGTGTGCTTCAAGAACATGTATAAATGTAGAGAGTAATAACAGATTTGTGCAAAGAAGGTTACTTTTGTGCCAAACATTGCACTTGGCAAGTAATTCTCACTCTAATCAAACATTACTTTTCATTCAATATGCTGGTTGCTGTTTAAAGGGTCAGTTCACCCAAATAACTAAAAAAATAGACAAATATTGCAAAACCTCAGCACATAAAATGGAAACTATCTGCATGGCTCGATACCATTAGGTATAAGTGAGAAAATATGTTTTAGTAATTTAGGTTAACTAAATCTTTAAGCAGGAAATAATGTGCCTTATACAAAGAAACAGTTCTAGTGGAGCCTCGGTGCTGCTGCTGCTGCTGCTCATTCAGAGCTGCCAGAGGAGGTTGTGCTCGAGTTCTCGGGCTCCATAAAGCCGAAGTTTGCTATGAGTCTCTGGAGATTATTATATCTACCCCATAAAGCCCAGTTACCCATGTTTAAGACCTGAAGATATTCTAAGACCTATTTTCTCCTTTTTTTTCACAGAGGTCGTAAGTAATACACGACGGTAGAGAGCCATTCATGCTGGGCTTGAATTTATGCTCTGTGCACCGTCGCCTCCATGTTTTTCTTCTCCTGAATGAGCCTTTTTGCTTTAAAAAAAAAAAAAAAAGAAAGAAAAAAAGGTGTTGTAAATATTGTTATCAAAGCCAGAGGCCACGCAGAAAACTGCACAGCCATGTTAAGAACATTACTGACTTAACATCTCCAGTGTTTCTACTGGGTGTAATAAGACAGAGAAAACAGTTCACAACTCATCTACTCAGTTTGCTTTATTTCAGACCTGCAGTACACAGAAGAAAATCTTTAAGCACGTCTGAAGTACTCAAGGCTGAGATGAAACAGGCAGACAGTTTTAGTGGGTTGCTTTTGCTCGCTCGTATTTCGAATTCGGGAGACTTTTTCTGTAAGTTTATGAGAAAAATGGTGTCCTTTTTATTTAATGACAGTGACTTTTTGACAATAGCTCTTGCCGTTTTTTTGTTGTTTCTTCATCTTTAGTGGATAGTAAAGAGACAAACAAGATCTTTAAGGTTAAGGTTCAAAGCACAGCATTCTCCAAAGATACATTTGAACGTAATGGACCTCAGTGTGCTACATATTAGCAGTCTTCTGCCTCTGTACTTTAATTTGGAGGACTGACGATATGCCGACATACAGGCAGAAGAAGTTTCAAAGGAGCTCTGGCAGCATTACCTGCTGGTTCTCCCACATAAACAGGACCTCTGTCTGTCTGCGAGGGTGCGTTCGTCTCCTTGGCTCGCGTTCGTCCGCACCAGCAGCCTGCCTCACACTGAAGGAGCCCATCTATAATTTAGAGCACCTATTATGTATTCCCCATGAAGATTGTCTCGTCTGGGCCGCTATTGATTTCAACCTTGCCTCTCAACTTCAATTTCCTAATCTCGGTTCGAGGCTGTCTGTGAGAGGGCGAGTGCTTGTCAGCGAAACTCTGTAAGGCCGCTGCCCTTTCAGCGGGTCAACAGCGGGTGTATTTGCCATCATAAATCACACTCTTAACACACCTCGTTCAGTCTTTCCCATGGGTGGGTGGGTGGGTGTGCATTTTGTGTGCGCAAACAAGTGTGTGTTGTGTACTCTGTCGCCCAAGCAGCTCATTGAAAGACGTTCACAGCGGTTGTTTGTGCTGCATATTCGCATATGTGAAAGTATGCATGCGCCTTTGTGCTTATAAGTGTCCTTGTGTTTGTGTACATCATGGCGTTCGCTTGTATGGTTGCCAGAGCGACCAGAGTGTGCACGTGTCTTTTTTGTCTCTCCCTGACGGCGGTGATGTGTAATTGAGGTCTGGATGAGAAGACACCTCTGATGGAAGGACGAGAGGAGACACAAGGGGACCCAGTGTTTATTTATCCAGACGTGTCCCTCCATCTCTCCTCCATCCTCAGTGGAGGCCGGCATCCTTAGTGAAGTTAGTAAACATGTTGATTTTTCCTTGGCTCTAACCAAGCTGGCACATGCAGCTCCTGGAGTAAATGAGCTGGTGTTTGACAGGGAAGGTTGCAGAGGAGGAGGGGGGTTCATTTCCACACAGCCCCAGATCTGTCTCCGTCTTCGTGCTGGAATAAAAAGTTGCACTTTTCTGACTTCCAGAGGCAGATTAGCTGATAGCTCGCCAGCGGGGCTGCGGTTAATTCTGCATCACTGCCTCTTTGTAGGGAGGGAGGGGGGGGGGAGCTTTTCTTACACTGTGGATAGGGAAGAAGGTGTTTATGCAAAATCTTAAACCCTTAATTATTAGAATTCTACAATATATACCTGTGGGGAGAAAAGTGATTCTGATTTTACAGGCAGAAAACAGGCAGACGTCACCTGACCGGCCTTGTTTTCCCTCAATATTTCTAACATTGTGTCCTGATGTTAGAGGGTTTGCTGCTAGCAGTTTACTAGTAAATTACTAGCAAATTCTTTGTTGATTAGTCTGTTGTTTAAATTATTTTTTCAATTAATTGATTAATCATCTAGTCTATAAAATGTCATCTTGACGTCCTCAAATTTCAAAACAAAAGTCCAAAATGAAAGAAGTATCCAACAATGCAGATAGAAAGAAGCAAATCTTCTCATTTGATAAACAGGACCACAGAATATTTGGCATTTTTTGATGACCAAAAAATGTCATCTGTAAGATTGAAAAACTGATTATAGGATACATCAAGTTGGATGTGTCTTGAAATATGTTGAAAACAAAACACCTTTCTCATAACCCTGCTGTGTCTCCTTTGTGTGTGCAGACTCTGTGTCCAGCGAGACAGCCTTCCTGGAGGACTATGTTCTGGGCATGGGGGACACCCTGGAAATGTCATGTGACCTGGAGGACCACTCAGAGCCCGTCGTCTGGTTCAAAGACGGCGACGGGCTGGTGCCCAGCAACCGGACCCGGCTGGGCCAGAGGATGTTGCGCATCATCAACGTGTCGTACGAGGACTCGGGCGTCTACTCGTGCCGGCTCGCCCACAGCAACACGCTGCTCAGCAACTACACCATCCGGGTGACAGGTGAGAGCAACATGGGGGGGAAAGACGGGTAAAATATCCATTGCAAGAAGGACAGATGCTTTGCTGATATTTTGCTACAGCATGTTAAGTTTCTGGTTAAATAATATTCTTAAAGCTCTGTAGTAAATCGGCACAATAGCAAGACCCTACAACTACATATTCCTATTCCAAAATGATGTCCTTTTTTGTCATATCTTATTTTAATTTATTCTTATGAAATTCTGATTACTTTCACCTCTTCAGCCATCTAAAAGTCCTTCAAATTTAACAATCTGTGAGGGAAAACTCTTTTCTCACAGTTACTATCCACACTACTGCCATAACTTGTGGTGAGGCATCACATGATACATGATGAATACTGATTCATTTTAAAGGGTCACAAGCCAATAAAGTTGGGAAACACTGCATTAAATAAGTTTGTCCTGTCTGGTGCTTGCAGATCAGAGCACATAATGGTAACAATATTGAGGTTTCCAACAAAAACTACTTCCTGTGCAGCACTACAGGTTCGCACCAGTGCACTATTTAGTTCACCATAGATCAGAAAAGGCAATTCTGAAGGTTCTTTAGCCAAATGCTTTCTTGCATGACGTAGGAGTAAAACACTAGTAAAACTTTTCATGGTACTTACAGGAGATAAATCATTTTGCATGAAACATAAATCTTTAAGATATAGACATAGCCATGTTTCCATGCAATGTGAAAATGCAGAAATAGATGTAAATCACATTTTCATTGACATTTAAACAAGATATAAAACAAAGAACATACTAATTGTTTAAGATACTTGAGTCACTAGCAGAGCTCCAGTGCAAACAGACACTTTGGCTGCACCCTGCGGCGCGCTCAGAAAACCGAACCTGCCTCGGTTTTTTCTGCCCGTCTGACAGACAACTGAGACTCAAAGTATTTCCTATCAATAAACACAGTCGAACAGTTACAGCAGTGATGTCTCGACATGACAGCTTTTCATAACGGTTCGTAGAAAAACAGTGAAAACTTAGCTCAGGAGGAAAGGTCTATTAACTTTCTCCTCCTGCTCGGTTTCAACTCCTGGTTAGCTGCCTGCCAAGCTGTACACATACACACACACACACACACACACACACACACACACACACATAAAGCATCACACCGGCACAAACTTTCACCGGCTAACACCCAGCCAGGTTTCACACAGGTTCCCCCTCCTGATGCACAGTCAAAGGTGAAATTCATTATCGTATGAGGGGATGAGTTACGTCTTAAACAAGTGTGTGATGGAAACAGAGCTCTAATAGGAATGCGGGGTGGTGGTGTTGGTGGTGGTAATGGGTGGTGGTGGGGGGGGATGGGGGGGGGGCAGTAGCTTAAAAGTCTGGCGGTTTTTTCCCGTAAAACTCATGGACACCAGCTGAGCCAGTTATTGACAACTAATTAGAAAGCAATTAGCTCGAAACATTTCATCATTAGAAACAGATGGGGTGGCAAGAAATGAGAGAGTTCGCTCCCTCTCAACTCACCCCCCACACACACACACACACACACACACATACATATGCACTCATACACACACAGATGCATGTGTTTGGCTGCAAGCCGGGGAGAAAATGGCCTTTTCCAGGACTGATCAGAGGTGGACAGCTTCTCCTCCTGGACCCACATATCATCCCCGGACTGCAGGAGGACACATGCAAACACACTCCCCACATCACTGATTTAAAAAGAATAAAACATCCATCTTTTCAAGTCATGTTCAGCTTTAAAATCTGATTTTTTTTTTTCCTTTTAAACAAGAGCAAAAAAAAATCTCTCATTGAGGTGAAATAACTGCGTTTGCTTCCAGCTCAGCATGTTTCAGGAGAAAAACCACACAGGAAGCAAATTCATCGCAGCCCATTGTCGGGCACTTCATATCATCATAATACTCGGTACATGTTTAAATTACTTGTGAAGTCAGACTTTTTTTTTACAGTATGTGGCGGCAATATCCTGTTCTCCCCCCTGTAATACCCGTTCTCCTCTCTGTACTCTAAACACAGAGCCTCAGCTCCATCTAAAACACACATGGACTATTGTGTTTTTCCTCAAATATTTGAGTAAGGTGTCAGATATTTAGGAGCGGTATCAGATTTAGCACCTGGATGGCGTCCAGACGGCGGAGAGTGGCCAGCTCATATTGTACACACACAGTACACATGTTGGAAGCAGGGGGCTGTAATGTGTGGGGATGGGTTAGTGTTAGCGTTATTGTTCATTGTAAAAATTGTAGAATTTGCTGATTCAAGTCCTGTTTTAAATTCTTTAACTGTGCTCTCTTGCTGTTGTTTGGTGCAGTCAGTGGTTGTAATTGACATTTTGAGTGCATTCCTCTTTGTTTTCAAATCTACAGAAGTTTGGTTAAGCTAATATGGTAAATCTGGGGTTTGTTCAAAACCCGTCAAGATCGTCTTCTTCTCATATGTGTCAATGGAGTTGTTGACAGGAACAGGAACAACCAAAGTTAAAGTCAAATGTTTTAAGATCTGCTGAGATTGGTGTGTTATGGCAGCTGGAGATTATTATTTTTTTGCCAGTTAGCAAGCGGTGTTGCTCTAAAGATGCAAATGTCTGTCTGTTGGTCAACACTTTGGTCCAGACTGCAGTATCTCAACTATATTCACCAGTACTTTGGTTTATGACCAAATACCTGCAAAACTAATAAAAGTCCCCAAAGTCTTGTTGTCTGAAGTGCCAATGCTTTCTTTTTTCACTAGTTTCGGTAAACACTCACATACCGTGTTCTATTGTAAAGGTTTATTTTGACAACCACAATAGTATTTTTACAACGATGGAGCTCATCCAGACTGTAATCTGAGTCAAACTAGCTTCTTTCTGCTGAGCTGCACCACAATAGTAAAATGGAGTCGTGCACTGAGGTGTCAAATAATAGAAACTAAAACCTGCTAGTCAGGAGTTTCAGGAGCAGTTTTAGCTCACCGGGGTTGTCGAGGTAACAGCTGGCTCTCATTAACCAGACCTGTAGAGCTGAACCAGAAAACTTGAAGGTCAGATCGAAAATAATTACAACGCTGTGGTGAAAATGTGTGATACAGCAAATCTAAACAGTCGTATCTGCGACTGGAGAATAATTACATGTCATCTGACACGCTAACTGTTAGCGTTAGTGTGTGTTGCAAAGATGGAGATGTTTTTGTATGTGTGTCCGCATACACTCACACTCACACACACACACACACTCACACGAGCGTGTCGCAGCAGTACTAATGACCCTCTCATTTGTAACGTCTGTGGAAATGTTTTGGTTGTAATATCTGAACGAACCGCCGCCGCCGCCACACTGCCGAGAACTGTAGACTCATTCATGAGTTTCTCAGTGAGCAGAGTCCGTTTTAATATGCATTCATGCATATGCTTGTGTGTGTGTGTGTATATCTGTGTTTACATTTGACTAATCATACTTGTTTGTGAACACACACCATTTAATCTCCACTGGGCATTTAACATGCACAAAATTCCTGCTTTTTTTTTTTTTTTCTTCCTTCTTTATTTTCCTCTTGTCTTGCACAAAATAAACTGTGGACCTCAGGCTTTCCAGATGTCATTTTTGTGTTATCTGATGGCTAACATAGTTCAAGTAGTCTAAAGAATGAAGACATTTTATTAAAATGAAGAAGTTGTGCAGATGCAAAATAAGATTTGTCCACCATTTTTTAAAATTGAAATATTAATTCCACTCTCTTTTCTTCTAAGATTCTCTGTCGTCTGGTGATGATGAAGATTATGACGAAGATCCAGAAGATGCAGGTAATGGAAATGGTGAATTCTTAATTACTATTTGTTTTTTACAAATTTTTTTCGAGTTAAACAATGTGATTTGGTGTAAGTAAGGCAGTATTTTGGAGCTTTTCCTGCTTAAAGAGCTCATGATAAACAACCTTGTATGAAATTGTGTGAAATTAGTAAGTTATCTTACAAACAGGGTTCGTACAAAGTCTTGAAAGTTTGCAAAATGCTTAATTTTAGCTGTTATGTTTTCAAGGTTAGGAATATGCTTGAATTCAAATACAATCCTTGAAATATACTTGATTTTTAGCATCATCTGCACAGTCACTCATGTAAACCTAAAATCTTTTAATATCTGAAATGAAACAATCTTGTTGTCATATTTGTTTGTTGGTTTGTGGCATTTATAGTAACAATTTAGATGTGATGATAAAGGCTTCAAGAGTCTGAAAATGTTTGGTTTAGGTACCTTGAAAGTGCTTGAATTTTACTCTTAAAAGGCTGTACGAACCCTGTACAAATCCAATTACCTGAAAAGCCAAAGAACTCTGACACAAAGTAGGAAAAATGAAATGGCGGCGACACAACTAGAAACAGGAAGAAACTAAAATCTGTATTATTTCTTTATTTAACAATGATCTTTACCCCAAACTACCAAACTGCTGTTTCGCCAACCCTAACCATGGTTGTAGCTCCCTAACTCAATCCCTAAAAATAGACTTGTTTCCATTTGTTAACCTCATCAGTAGGAATTTTCAAAGAAAACAGCCCAAAGTTCAGCTTTTTTGTTGACCACTCTTTTGTTGTTCCTAAACGCATCACTGAAATGTAAAAGAAACACACACACACACACACACACACAATCCTTCACCATTTCTGAAAAGAGAACAAAGCAACCTCCAGCTGTTCTGTCACCTGCAGCAACAATATTCTTAGCTCTTAAACACCAAGCATTAATGTGCTCTCGAACGCTCATGTCAAAAACACAACCTGAGTTCCATTAAGGCAGCATGAAGCACGTCGTTAAGCTTAATGAGCAGCACCTGCCACACAGACTGCTGAATGAACCTGCTGGGAGTGGGTTACAGCTAGATTAGGGTAAAGAACATACCACTTTGTTTAAATCTTATATTGTTACTGTATTTCTCTTTGATTGCAAAAGGATAGATTTTAGGAAGTAAAAAAATATATTAATGTTGTGCTTACATTAAGAAAAGCTGGATATGGATCAATTCACTGAACCATGGTGGTTTCGTTTACTTAAAAGTTCAGATTACGATTTTTATTGTTTTTTTATTGGAGATCATGTACTTCGTGTTTGTATGAAGTACAAACAGCATAGTCATTACATTACTGACAAAACAAAGGCACCCGGCAGGAAGGAAGTGTAATATGCTGTGAGTTACTTGAATAAAGGTAAAACATACACACACAAAAAGAAACGTTTTTTGTTTACCTGACTGCAATTTAATAAAAAAAAAGAAAAAAAAGACATAAACATAGATGGACAGTTTAAATAGTATGCTGTCAAGTATTTTTTCAAATAAAACAGGTTAGAGACCCTCTGATTCCTGATCAAGTCTCTATACCTTGCAGTTACTTCAGGGATTCTGGTGTTGCAAACCCAGAATTATTAGCAAATGTTACAAGATGAACAGGTGAGAAGTGCGAGCAAAGTGTTTGCTGTGTTTACACAGTTCTCTTGTGGAACAGAAATGGTCTCTTCACATTATTTATGTCAACAGTTAATCTGCATTTTAGAACTTGGACTCTTAACTTGTCATTGTGATAAAAGATTTTGTCTGTAGGAGCCACAAGAGTTGCTCAGAAAGGAGCGTTTATTGGCAATTACGTGACTACCATTGGATTTATGCAACTGATTAGAGTTTTATATCTGTAATTGGAATTCTATAGCTCTTATAACCGCTCACTGTCTTGCTGTGCTCACATTAAAGCGTCTCCCCAGAGCACTAAACTAAACGCCGCCTTTGCACAGATCAAAAGCCGCTGGTTCTCCAGCGGGTAACACCCCTCTCAGCGCTCTGTTGTGATGTGAGCTGTTTTGGCATTCGGAGACGTGTGGAGTTCAGGTGCAGGTGAACAAAGAGCGATGAGGGACGGCTTCTGCTGGCTGCGTGCGCTTTACACGCTCAGTACTGTCAGCTAGCATGACTCCAGAGAGACAGAAAAGCGTCTCCACCCCTCGGCGGGCTCTCGACCAGCCAGACGCCACACTGTGCTGCCTTTGTTGTACCGTACGGAGGGAGACAGTGGAAGGTGACGCGCAAACAGTCAGAGACAGAAGGAAAAAAAATAAGAGGAATGAAATGATGGAAATACAGTGAGAGAGGAAGATATGATGGGATAGAAGTGAAGCGAGGGAGACAATAGAGCTGAGAAACATACAGAAAAGGAGAGATGGATGAATTTAAGTTATGTTTATATGTTTATGCTTAACTTTCCACTGAAGTGTTTGAGCTACACTGACTTTGACGGTTCACAATAGTTCAAAGAAGAAGGATTTGATTAGTTGAGTCTACATCTTGACAGTGGACTGCAGCCGTCAGTGAAAAACTGAAAAACAGCCAAAAAAACACCAGCAGTGTCAAACAGTCCATCATGTCTTGGACTGAATCCCAGTCCACCTTAAGTGCTCGACAAAATTGGTGCCAGAAGAGAAATATGGAACTGTTTCGGTGACAGAGCGACAGGCGGACGCCCAACCGAAATCAAAGCCCCTTTTGTAAATGTCGCTACAAAGCTCCAACCAAATCAAGTGTCGTCACACTCGAATCAAAAATAAAATGCTCACACTGCCAAACGCCGCATGGCCGGCAGTAATGTTTCACCCAATCTATTGACATCCAACTGCAATCACTACATGGTGAGCGATAGACATGTGAAGAGATGGACTGGCTTGGGGGAAAAAAGAGAGATTTTCATAACTAAGATGATGTGACAGCACAGCAAATGGCTATATATGTTTATTTTAGAGGATGTAGGTTGTGGTGCTGTTGAACTGTAATGCATTATACAGAGAGGTGTTTCTGTTATTCAGCCTCCCCTCACTGATATAAATGGGATGGACAAAGTTATAGAAACATTTGTCATTAGCACCACAAGCTACATCCTCCAAAATGATCATCCAGTTGACTGAACACCTCTCTAAAACAGTTTAAACTGATTAGAACCTTCATGAAGGTTAAGATTTGTTGCAGGACTGTTGTATTAGACTTCATTAGTTTGAGTGTGTATGTCCCTTGTCCCCAATCTCTCTCTCCCCTCATTTCCTGTCACCTCTCCACTATCAAAATAAAAGCAAAAATGCTCCCAAAATACATTACAAAGAGCTTTTAGTGAAGACATCACGTCAAAACTTGTTTTTTTTTTATTTTTACAACAAAAAAAGGGCATTTCCATATAAGTTGTTGAGGTTTCTGTTGATGTTGAAATTGTTAAAGGTTCTGGGGAGCTGCTGCTGCTTTTCTCTTTGTCTGCGATTTTTTTTTTTTTTTTACGTGAAGGATTTCCTCACTGTTAGGAGACAGGAAATAAATCTGTATTTTAATGAGGCAGTTGATGCTGATGACAGCATGCAAAGGGAGCTTTGAAAAAGACAGACTGTCAAAAACAAGTAGCAACTGTTAGTCAGGCTGTTGCTTGGAAAAATAAGAGTAAAGGCCCAGTTATACTGTAGATCGAGTAATCACCTGCTAATTTCTCCTAATTCTCTTATTTTAAAAATAAGTTATTTTTGTCTTATTGTAGCACTCAATCATTTAATGAATACAGGAATGTCTTAATATTCTTTGTCTTGGTGCTATGACTTGTATCATTTAATCCCTGCATTCTGCTCACTTTGGTTGTTTGAGGATTAAAAGTGTAATCTAGCTTCATATTCATACAGTATTGCCTTTTTCTTAAAGGCATTTAGCTGATGCTCTTATCCAGAGAGATTATAGAAGAAAACAGCAGAATAAGCTGTAGAGTAACACTGCAGAGAGCTTCCTGTTGCTGTCTTTGTACTGAAAGTCGCTGTGGATAATCTTAACACCTGCAATGTAAAACCTGAATGTGTTTCGCGGTGAAAGCCTGGAGTGTTTTCTAAACGGGCCGAAGAGGCGGCAGCGGCAGCGGCTTACTGCAGACATCCTGAATGCCAGTAAATAGCCTCAGACTGCCAGACTTAATCTCTGGATGTAAGTCTACCTCATGACATACGAGGCTCCGATTTCCTGGCCAAAAGGAGAGGGATTAGCCCAGAAACGTTAAACCCCTATCGCTGCTTAATGTCCGCTAAGCCAACGCTAATTAGCCGGCTGTAGCAGGAAGGAGCCATGTGACGAGCCACACCGCCAGACGGACAGTCCCCGTCGGTGAGCGGAAGAACATTTACACGCAGAGAGGAAGATAATAGAGATGTGGAGATGGTGATAGAGTCAGGCCACTAATGAGGGAGAGGGGATAGAAAACATTTGCTGATTGACAGCGAGACCGAGAAAACTGCAGAGACGAGAGAAGAGAAAAGATGGCACAAAAAAGAGAAGATTTGAGGGGTTGAGCCACTCTGAGCTGTCGCTGTAGCTGCCAGTTGAAATGATGCTGCTGGCCACAGCTGACTGTTCTCAGAGGAGAGACAAACACGCAGAAAGAAAGACAGACAAGCTGCTGCAGTCATGAGCTCATTCTCCACCAACCTCCAGAGCTCGCTCAGCTGCCTCCCAAGGCCTTCTGGGAAAAGGCAGAAAAGATAGACGCCTGCCCAGCAGCCACAGTAATTCCTGCAGAGACGACGCTGCACACAAATGATATTATCGACCAAATTTGTAGGATTGACAGCAGATTTGTGTTTAATTTTTGTTCAAAGAGAAAGACAGCAGCCATGTCTGCTGCCTCTGTATCTTTCCAGTTTACACTTAAATCTCAGGCCTCTACAAGGAGTGAGCAGGTGAAGGTTCAGCTGTATGTTACTGACCAAACTGTGAGGCTGACATTTGACATTTCTATTCTGATTACTGATACTGACATCACCAAATAAGGAAAATTTCTCCCGTGAAATCTGCTTTAGGAATGTCCATATTAATATAAGTCAGAAGACATCAAAATATGCAAAAGAAACAGTAAAATGTTGGTTTAAAATGCCTGAATAGATCATAAGAGGGGCATTGTCACCATTCAGTTATCATGGATGATTACCAACAAACAATAAATGTCTTGACTAGTTGTTAATTTCTGTCATTTATTGTCCTTAAATTTGTTTCCAATGCAATGCATTTTTAAATCAAGGTTGCATCATCTTGAAATTTTTGGAAAGTAAACGTAGGACAAAAAAACTGCAGTGAAAAAAGTGAAACTGTCCCACCCTCTGGACGGACTTTTGCTTTAAGAAATGTTTTAAGATATCAATACTGAATACAGGAGAGATGCAGTCCTTATATGCGTTCATCAGTAGAAAATATTTAACCTGGTTTGACTTGTAATTGTCCAGTAGTTCCACCCTTTTGACCTCTCAGAAAATGTTAAAACCAACTTGTAAAATACAAGTTTCAAGGTCATGTGGACCTGACAGAGGAGCAAATGAAAGGTCAGAGGTAGAACCATCGTCTGCCCTCACACAATGAATATGAGTTATTAAAGTTAATATTTTTTGCAGTGTGGAAAGCGGTGTACACACTTAGAGCCTGTGTGTGTGCGTGTGTGTGTCTGTGTCTGTGTGTGTGGGAGGAATGTTAACAGAGCCTAATCTGTGCTGTGCTGTGCTCCTGAGCTATGCAGCCTCCTTGTTTACCCTGGCAGGAGAGCAGAGAGCCGGACGCCGGGCCACGCTACGCTGCTCCGCGACCGCCATTCCTCCGACTCTGTTTGCCTTGAGTCCCTGCAGGCCCTCCGGGGCAGCGTGCCTTCAAAGAGCCCCAGTGTAATCTGTAATGAAATCTGCCTGTGTGCTTGCAGGCGTCAGCGAGGGCAAATTATACAATTACACAATTAGACCCCCCCTCCTCCTTTTCCCCAGATCGGTGTCTGAGCGCTGAAGGGCCTTGTGCCGTGGCGATCGGCACCACAGTGTGTCCTGCTCCAGCTAATTGCTGTTGCGCTGAAGTTGGGCTGATAGAGAGCCACAGTCACGCTCCTCCAACCCGCACGACAGAGCCAGGAGTCAGAGGAAAAGTGAACAGAGAGTTGCAGGGGTTGTGTGTGGGTGTGTTTTCATGTGTGTAGAACATTTGTAACGGCAATGCTTAGTCCAAACACGAAGAAAATGTAATCATACTCTATTTTGTTAACAGAAAAGCACTTAGACAGTGCATACCCCTGCCACGGCTGCACAGTCCTCTACACTTGTTATTTTAATAACAGAAAGCATTTAGACAATTTTAATCTGCATCTGGATCTACATCAAAATACACACAGTGACAGACAATCATGGGATACATGTGCCAGATTTTTCTTCCTTTTGAGTAAGCGCAGTAGTTCATGGGAAAATATTGAACATTTTAGAAATAAAAAGCCCTATCATGCAAGAAAAGAAATCATTAGAAAAACTCCTGGATCCCCACCAAAAAGTAATCATTTCTTTTCTTGGCCTCTGGGCTAACTTTCCACCAAATTTCATTGAAATTAGTTACAATTTTGAGATACCCGGCCAACTAACAACCAAAGTGACTGAAAATATCACCTCCTTGTCAGTGGTGATAGAAACTTCTACAGATACTTATGGTATCTTGTTCAACGTTGAAAGGGAAAGAAGGAAAATCAAACAACTATTTAAGTAGCAGCAAGACTTGTGGTTATATGAAAACCTGAAATATATATCCTGATTTTTGTACTTGCTGTCAACTCAATTTCTGTAATCTAAAACCAACTAAAAGTACTTGGAATATATCCTTTTTGCAGTTTGACGACTAACTGATAACAATTCTGGTAACTGTAATAGAATACTTTTTCCCAGTAAACATATCTGGTGAATGTGTGTTAGTCTGTGTGAAGGCGTAAGAGTTTCTGTGCGTGTGAATAAGATATAACTCCTCCCGCTGACTGACCTCTCCCTGTCGGTGTTTAGTGATTTCTCTTATGGGGTCTTGTTATCGATCGTAAACCAAACAAACAGGAATACAGTCGTGTATTTTTAGGCTCCCGGAGAGATCCCCCTCCTCAGTTAAACTTTGCAGCCGACAGGTGGACGTGACACTGTAACCACTGAGCTGAGAGAAGATGTTATGGTAAACCAGTTTCCACTACAGTGACCTGCATATCCACGCAGGGCAGGGTTATCTCTAGACCCCATCCCTGAGGGGTTAGAGTGGTGTCTGCTCTGGTCTCCCCCCTCCCGCCTCCCTCCTAGAAAATCCCTCTCCGCTCTGCTGAGGAAATACCATCCAGCCAATTAGACACGGGATGGGATTCCTGTGTGTTGCTAAGCGTACAGAGCTCAGGACTCCACAGTAAATCAAAAACATGCTGAAATCCAAATATCGACTGCTGTTTCTGAATTGGAAGAGGCTGCAATTTTTACTTTTTCTGACGGTGCAAAGCGCCCGTATCAGCTGTTAAGAATCCGCAGAGCCAACAAATCACATCTGTCACATTTTTGAAGCATTAGAAAGAAAAATCTTGGCTGTGTACAATTTTTACCACAACACTGACCAAAATAAAATGACTCCAAATAAGGAAAGCACCTCTACATTCAATAATAACCTGTTCATTTGGAATAAACATCTCTTTATTTACACTCGGCGTTCATTAAGTTCATTTTTTATTGTTCAAAAACAGATTAAAAATCAAAGAAAAGCAGCCAGACAAAAGACCAAGCACCACCTACAGAAACTTAATTGGCAGAAAATCAGAGGAAGAAGACGTCATAGCACCCGCCCACTCCGTTTGATTGACAGGTGATCTCGTGCAGAAACACAGCAGTTAGCTATTAGCAGCTAAAGGTCAGCGAATAAACCAAATCTCACTTTGTTTTTGGGACAAAACCATGGAGACGAGACGAGCGTCCCCCAGCTCGTGCTGAATCCACACAGGCGTCTATTTTGGGTTGAAAGCGTCATCAGCAGCAGGAAGGTGTTTTCAGGCCCAGATGAGTTCAGGAGCAGCAGCACAAAGAGGAGGAGGAGGACCACACATCAGGAGAGAGACTGTTTAAAAACTCTCTGTGTGTTTCTCTTTGACCGAGTGTGTGTGTGTGTGTGTGTGGCTGATTATGATGCCAAGAAAACAATGTGTTCAGACTCCTTGGAGGGTTGTCCCACGCTGCGCCGGGTGTCGCTCCAAATACGCCAAGACAGAGGAGACACAGAGAGGGAGAAGTAATGAAATCTAACAGATATTTCCCTTTTAAGGTGGAGGCAGTTTGTGTGTGTGTGTGTGTGTGTGTGTGTGTGTGTGTGTGTGTGTGTGTGTGGTTGCACGTGGAGAGCGTTTGTCTTAGCGAGCTGGGGAGTCTCTAACTCAAGCAGGGAGCTGCTCCATTAGAGTTTGTAAACACACAGTGTGAGTTTATAGTCTGTTCAATAGAGTGAAGTCGCATTCTGTTTGTTTGCTTTCTAAGAAGATACGTCTGTGTTTTTCATCACTGAATCTCTCCCTCTGTCTGGTTGTAATTACTCTGAAGCCGAAGCCAAAGTTTGATGGCAGGAGCCAAAGAGATGTGTGTCAGAAATATATCAAGAAGACCTCAGGCATTATCATAAACAGACACACACACACATGCGGTGGATTAGAGACAATCACAGACAGGTATTATATTTTAACGCCGACACCTCTCTGACATCTCACCTGAGTCGCCCTGATAAGCTAAAAAACCCACCCATGTGGTGCTCGATGATGAGACCTGAGTCTGATAACACTCACACACACACACACACACACACACACACAAGCGCAGATATTGAGATGGTAATTAGCTCCTCTCTCTCCTCCTGCATTTAGAAAGTAAAAGAGACATCTGATGACCGGTCAGCCACCTCCCCTGCTTTTGTCCTGGGAAACACACACACACACACACACACAGACCTATAAAGAGAGTGAGTGAGCCATGCCTTAGTGCTCTCACCCTCCACACCCACACAGCAGCAACAATAGGCCTCTCTGACTCGCTACACCCTCTTTGTCCGCCGTCTTCTCAATACAACTCAATAAATCGCCCTGACAGGTTTCCAAACTCTCAGGTTTGGACGATTCAAATGAACTCTTGCATTGTTATTTGGGGGAAGATGATGATAAGCAGTGTTTGGTCCTCATGACGCTTCACGCACCCATTTTGTGTCCTTTCAACACCCGTCAAACTGTGTTTTACACCGTTTGCGCATATTGAACTTAACTGTATCTCTTGGGACAGAAGGGTGGGCTTGACATTGGAGAAAGATGGGTGCAGGTACTGTTGTTTATCAGAGCGGTGAGGGAAGACCTCCAGTGAAACCACAACCTCACATCTGTTCTGGCAAAGTACATAACTCATCCGAGGTGGACCAATTTGAAGACAGGGCAGAAGAGCAAGTTTTCCCATCTGTGCCATCTTTTAACAATTACAAAAGCATGTAACTATGAAATCCTGGAGGGCCTTTCCCAAATTTTCTATGATCTAAGAATACACCAAAACTAGGGACTGATCTGTTAGGATAAGAAAGTGGTACAGATTCAAGTCACAAAAATGAGGACTTGAGACCTGACTCCCTAAAGACTTGAAAACAAAGAGCCATATTCATTGAGAGGATTCAGTCCCAGCTACATAACAAACACTATTAACACAGCTTTAAATACTGTGTTGTTTTAATGGTCAGGATTCAGACCTGAAAGGTTTGCATCTCAACTAGCAACTTGACTTGGACTTGCCCTCACAGACTTGAGACTTGTCTCAAATGATTTGAGAATTTGGTTTATCTCAAATGACCTAGGACTTGACCTTGACTCGTCAAGTTGAAATTGACTTGATGCTTGACTTGGACTCATCTTAAAGGAGTGGAGACTCGAATTGGACTTGGTCTCAAGTAATTCGAGACTGGACCTAATTAATTGAGAGTTTACTTGTCTTGTATTAATTGAGACTTGACTTGGACTTATCTCAAAGGACTGGAGAGCTGACTTAAGACGTGTCTCACAGACTTGAAACTTGACTTGGACTTATCAAAATGACTTGAGATTTGACGTGGACTTGTCTCAAATCACTCAAGACTCAGGACTTATCTCAATTGACTTGACATTCGACTTGGACATCTCAAATGACTCGATACTTGAGACCTTTCAGCACTGCATAAAACGATCCATTAAATGTTATATCCTAATGGAGCGTATGTTTGGTTTTGGGGAAGTAGTTTTCCAGGACTGACGCAACAACCTATTTTGTGTTTCACCAACAGAAGCTCCATACTGGACCAGGCCTGACCGGATGGACAAGAAGCTCTTGGCTGTTCCAGCTGCCAATACCGTCAAGTTCCGGTGTGCCGCAGCCGGAAACCCAACGCCGACCATCCACTGGCTGAAGAACGGCAAAGAGTTCAAGGGAGACCAGAGGATGGGAGGCATCAAGGTGAGAGAACTTCAAACATGTTAACACCAAAAGGTTTAAAGATTCAAATCTTCAAACCAGCTCCAGAAAATCTGCCTGGAGGAGGTGATGCTCTGCCCTTCTTGAGCTACCATCAAAGTTCCTTTTAGCAAGGCATCTTAATCCCCTGCTAGTCCAGTAGAGCTGCTGTGTGTCCGTCAGTAGATCAATGTGAGTGTTGCAATGCTCCCCGGTGTGAATTTCTATAACTGGAATGAGTGTGAAGCAGAGTGCTGAAAGAGCGCTCATACTCAGTGAATCTTCTCACGGTAACTTAAGGTCAGAAAATACACCACAGGGTTGGACGCCCCCAGCAGGTCACTCTCAGCTGACCGAAATAAATTTAGATTGTCAAACTGCTGTGCTGAAAACAGAGTGGTACACAGATACATGCATGCTCGCGTGATAGCTCAGTGTTGACAGTAATGCAGTGCAGCAAACAGCTGTTGTACTCAGTTTTGTCATCGGATTCACTCTAAACACTGGGCTCTCATGTGGAATGGCACTGCTTAAAGTAACAGGCCTTGGTTTACTTTTGTGTTCCTTTAATGGCCCTGAGCTGTAGGATTAAAAGGAAAACTCAGTGTGGTAAGAAGATCGGAATTCAAACAGTCAAAACGTGTGTTTTGGTTCCAAATAAACTCAAACTTAATGACATATAAATTCTAAAATTTTGCCTCGGAGATGTAAATTCTTCCAGGATCATTCTGTCCTGTGTCTTATTCTCTCTCTCTCTCTCTCTCTCAGTCCTCACGCTGCCTTAATAAAGTGATGATGAGGGCAATTTACCTGTAAAGTCATTACTAACTTTCACACAGTTTTAGTGCAGTCCCATTCACATTTTAAAAATTGTCTTTTTGATGTTGAAAGCTACGTTGACAAGGCATTTTGTTACCTTTTCAAACAGTGTGTTTTCTCTGAGCACTCTTCTTCTTGAACACACATTCAAGGCCGGTGCTGCTACATGGTCATGTAGCTCTGCTGCACTGAGAAAGAAACTTATGAAAACACTAAAAAATAAATTGTAAAATTAAACAACAAATGCAGGTTCAAAACATATACAATCCAGGCTGGCAGGGAGGGAAATGTTTATTGCAGTGTTCACTTTAAAGCAATCCTGTGTAACTTTTGCTAAACAGCAGCCACTGCAACTTAAAGTGACAATTACAGGATAATTCAAAATACTAAAACTTAGTGTAACCTAAGCACAAATAGAGAAGATCATCAGTCCATTAAAGAGAAAAATGTACCTAAAGTTTGCTAACGTCAGCTAACATTAGCCACCATAAGCTACTGGTCATACGTGTATCGAACTGTTCTATTTCTTCTGAATTCAATGTTATATTTGTAAGAGAAATAATTAATTATTTCTTCTTTCATAAGTTACATAGTCTCGCTTTAAATGTTGTGTTGCATAAACATAGCAGAATCTTCAGCATCTGTAATAAAGACAATAAGCAGAAAGGAGGCACTGAAATTGCATCTTCTAACTTCAGCAGAGCAAACATGTGTCGGGCTGCTAGTGAGAGGCAATGAGAGACGCTTTCTCCCCAGTGGAGGTTTGGCATTTAAAGAGTTAAATGTAATGAGATCCTGCAGCTATTAACAGTTTACAGAGATCTCCAACATCTGCTCCCAGCAGACCAACAGCAGTTGTCTCCCTCCCTCTGTCCCCACTCTCTCTCTCTCTCTCACACACACACAGATTCACACACCTGTCACCAGCCCTCAGGACGCTCCAGCTTGGAATAGAGTGGCTCTCCGACAGCAACTTTTAGCGTGTTTAGTATGCATGAAGATTTGCTGTTGATAAAGTTTGCGGCTGCGTTTTTAGCCGAATCTGTTCACCAGATCTCTGACTTCTCCCCAAAATCCCTAAGTGTCCCTTTTCTGTAGAAAACGACTCACCAATGGCAAGTTAAAGAGCGCAATAGAGATGTTTTTATGGTGACTGACGCTGTATTAACTGTGACACTATAAGTTGTCAACAAGCCACCAAGACAAATTCCTGTACATTTTCCGCTCTGTATAGCTCAGCGGGTCAAGCTTGGCACCAACCATTGCTGTGGGTTTAGTTCCCACTGTGGCCACCCATGCTGAAGGTATGGGCACTCATGGCGCAGTAAAGTATTCAGGATAAGTGTCCAACCAAACAGCCAGGACGTGTTATATTTGTCGTGTATGGTGGCAGTGACTGTTGGTTTATACAGCTAGCTTAAATTCCCAGCAAGCAATCCAAGTGGAAATGCACCGTTTACCACACCTCCAGTGTCTTTAAGAACATGTATCAGTAATTTAGTCTGATGGAGATGTAAGATTGGAGGTGGCAGTCATTGAGATGTTTCTTTCTGTGTCTTTATTGAGATGTTATCACATGCTCCTCCCCTCCCTCCCTCCCTCCCTCATTCCTGTCCCGGAGCCGTTTTAAAATCCAGTTAGCCGATCACCATGTGGCCGCTGTTGGCCTTGAGGGAGGTGAACGGAGAGGTCACCCTCTATAGAATCAAGGAGCTGGGTGACAGACAAGCCTGTGACACGGCCGGGGCTTCGGGGGGGTCAGGGGTAACAGCTTCACCCCGTCCTAATGTCCAAACCTCCGCTAACCTCACCACCACCCTGCAAAAAATGTCCATCTTAAAATGTTTAGTATCTTTTGACTTTTTAATCAGTACCTTTAATCACAGTAAAGGTTCAGTTTACCCACATGTTTCTTCCTATCTCCAATTCTGTCAAACCATGCAGATAGTTTTGGTTTTATTTAGCCAGGTTTTGAGATGCGGCCGTTGAGACTTATTCCTCTACCCAAAAACAATGGAGATAAATGAAACTTTGTCTATCCATTTAATAAGTACATCTCAAAAACTCATCTGCAATGTCTTTTTTCAAAACAAATGTCCTAGCTACTGAAGATTAGCATTGCACATTTGCACTGAAAATCAAGTCAAATTATCTGCAATTAAGTTGAGTGATGTGCCTAATACAATTATATTATCACCTAATTTTTAACATGGTTATCCTTTCAGCTCCTCCTTTTCCTCCTGCCATACGTTCATTTCTGTTAGTGTTTGTGCACTGCAAACCTTCGTCAGACGTCAAACCTTCAACAATCATGATCCAAGATGAGTCCAGTGGGCAATGGAAACACCTTTTGGCAACCATACAAATTAATATCAATGAGCTTTCAGTTGTAAACAAAAATAGTGCTTGGTTTAAAATATGTGCCTAATTGATTTATGTTACAACTAACATAAACTAAGAAGGCACATATCATACAATAGAAACAGTATGTTGCTATGTTGCTAATAGCTTACCTGTTGTCCTAACAAAATCAAATGACATCTTTATTGTAAAAAAAGACAATGAAAACAAGCAAATATTTATAAAGCGCAAGAAGAATTACCTAAAGAACAATCAGTATTAAGTCTTTCACAAACTGGCTGAAGATTGATTCGTCATTGTGTAGACTGACACGTAATTGACATAATGCAACAGTCTGTTTTTTAAAGTGCATTCAGTCTCACGTGTCACCCCACCTCACATCTGCCTGTGATGAGTTCATCTTGCGGGGTTAGGGTCAGATGGGGGGGGCACCCTGAGTCCTGACAGCCTGACAATGGCCTTCTAAAGACTCTGTTCCTCCAACAGGGTCCTCAAGGTGAAGCCGTCCTCTCCTATTTAAATGACAAGATCTTCTGATTTTTGATTTGACAGCCGTGGTTAATCTCAGCTGAATGAATCGCACCCGTGTCTGATTTTTAAGGTTTGGACAGGTGATGGGATGATTTTGTGACACAACTCTCGAGGCCGGGAGTGTGTGTGTGTGTGTGTGTGTGTTTGTGACTGTAACTATGCAGATCAGCGCAGTGGAGTCCTCTCCACTCAGCACTGTTACCGGCAAGTTTGTCATTTACTCTGAGTGCCTTCAGATCTGCACTAGTGTGAGAGAATGTTACTGACTGAGCGGACCATTAAGGTCCATTACCCACCTACAAAAATACCTCCTGTCTTCACACTGAAGTGGTTGAAAGTGGCCTTTCTGAGGATTCACCGTGTTCTCCTTTGTTCCTTAAAGACATCTTCTATACAGGCCTAAAATTACATTTCTATTTGTAAAATATGAACAGACATATATATATATATATATATATATATATAGTCTCATCAGGTTCACTTCCTACAAGAATGTGACAAAAGCTTACAGGTACATTAAGGCATATCGGTTCTTCTGTTCCCAAAATATATCGAATATATCACATATAGTTTGTGTGATGAGCAAAGTATACTACTGAAATGATGAAATGACACTATATATATATATATATATATATATATTAGTTGTGGTTGCGTTAATGTCAGTCTGGAAGGAGAGCTACACATTCTTTTATGATAGAGATTCAAAGGTGATACTGCAGGGCAGAACAGACTGAAGGACATAAAGACATAGACTTTGAGAGATGCTATCATTATGCTATTGTCATAAATTAAATTAAATATCTTTTGTTTTTATTATATATCGGATTTTAACCAGTCACTGTTATCCAGCTCTGTTATAATGGAGCTTTCTGTCTGACCACAGCTACAGAAAATGTCTTATATTCAGCTGTATTTTCTCTTTCTGTATTTGTCAGGGATATCTTGTGTAATTAACTTTTTAAGGAGGGCAGTAATGTTCCCTAGAAATTGTTGTTGTGGGTCACTGCTGCGTTTAAGAGCTGCTGAAATGAATTTAATCACTCTGTCTGGTTTTTCAGTGGACAGTTTTAATGTCCCATGATGCTCTGAATGCTTTTTTCACATGCTGTTCCTGGAAGTAATGTGCTTCTGGGGAAAAATGCTGACTACTTGTGGTTTTTAAAGAGAGTAACACTTAACTTAGAAGATTTACAGTAGAGTATCTGCAAACTTCAATACACAAATGTGAATATTGGTAGTAAAGTATCACTCTTAAAAGCACAAATCAAATCCTATGATTATCCAGTGCTACAGGCCTATATAGTTGTACGCTAACATCTTCTCAGTATATTCTTTCCCATGTGCACACTGGAGGTTGTTCAGACATTCACTTCTATCTTACAAGCGTTTTGTAAGTCTATTGAAATGCAACACAGAGAACTAAACGGTACGTTTGTTGAAACTGAATGAAACGGTAAATGGGATGTGTGGCTCATTTGTAAAATGGAAAATTAAATTCCAGCAGGGCGACGTGCCGGAGCATTGTGCGCCTTCCCAGACAACTGTGGCGCTCAGAGCCTCCTCCATTATGGAGGGGCAGGGCCTAAAGGTTAAAGTTCCCCTCTCTATTGAGCCATCAGATGGAGGTGGGGAGAGGTGGGCGTGTCGCCAGCCTATTGAGCTGGCCTGAGTCTTTGACAGCCAAAGCCAATGCTGTTGTATGCTGCTACATATGGCAGAAGGGATTTTATTGTGTTCATGCTAAACTGCGGCGGCACAAGCGAGACAAAAGTTGACAATGTAATTATTGTGTTTCATTCCGTCCAGGTCACTCGGCGCTTAACTGATTTTTCAATCCCTGTTTTGACAGGTTTCCAAGGCAGGACTCTTAAACTGGCTCCACACTGTTACTTTTTAATACTTTAAGCACTTTAAATCCTTGTTTTTCCAATCCAGATTTTAACACAGGCTGGATTGTGAGTCTCAGTAGGCCACGTAGGAATTTCTACACTTTGCAAGATTAAATTTGGGCTCTTTTTAATTTCAGACCTGCTGCGGTCATTCACTTTTCTCCCCTGTCATTTTACTTAAATTCACCATGGATATCAAAAGACAGATTATCCTATTTATTTGGTTTTCTTACCCATTTTTTTCTACTTTAAACTCTCATATTTGCAATTTCACAGTCTCCTCCTCCATGTTGTCATGTAGAGCCAAACTCAGGCAACAGACCCGCAAACTTTGCCAGCTTTAATAGCAAGCCCTCGGGGCGGCTTCTATCTGTTTCCGCTTTCTCTGTGGGTCAAATTAGACGGTAGCACAGATCCGGGCCACTGGTCCGCTCTGACACACTCATAAATTCTGGTAACTGGCCCCGCTGGTTCTGACAGGGCTATTTTGCGAGGTGAAGACAGAGGGTTTGGGACTATAAAGGGAGCAGAGCTTCCTGTGTTTTCTCAGACAACTGCTACGCTGCAAAAAATGTGTGCATCTTTATGAGCCATTTAAGCTGGCAGTCGGGTCGTGAATTCTTGTTTTAAGTTAAAAGTGAAAGACTCTGCCAATAAGGTGAGGTAACTTCAGTTTTCCATGGCAGGCTCTGTAAGGCAAGCAAACATGTCCTAAAATAAGGCAAGTCTCAAGATATTTCATGCACAAAATGATGCAAAGACTCTGAATGTTGGTTTAATGTCTCACACTTTTTGCAGTGTGAAACTCCTTGTCCATTCCCATGGCTTGTGCCCTTCTGTAGGTCCACAGCCAAAGCCCTAAAACCTTTAAAGCCTCGTATGACTCTAACGTAAGCTCCTTAATAATTTAATTCTGTTTGGAATCTGGCGTGATTGGAATGGATGGGATTATCGCGTTTGGGGACTAATGCTGCAGGTTCAACAGGGGTTAGCCAGTGTAACATGGTAATAAAAGCAAGTGGCACGTATGGAGGAAATAATTAAAAGTGCCAGGAAAAACACGGAGGAGAATTAAAGTAGATATGTCACTCAAAGTTAATAATTACCACAAATTATTAACTTGGAGCGTATGTTGAAAATTGCCTTTCTCTAGTAGTTATCCTCACTTTAAGCAGCAGTAAAAGTCCAAATTTAAACATTTAAAGCAAGACTACTGCATGTAACTGAAAGCTAAAAGTGGCCACTGTTCCCACAAGTGACATCAATGGGATAGCGGTTAATCAGTAACGTTATAACATAGTGTAACAGTAGCAGAATCAGAGTCAGAAGCCAGTGAACTGACTCAGTTCAAGTCGATTACACAGCAATATCTACTAACATTAGCCACCATAAGCTACTGGTCATACCAGACTAAGTCAGGCTGTTACAGCAGAATACCTGAGTATATGCAGATGAACAAGAGTGTGTTTCATTGCTTATGAATTTAACTTTTCATTTGTAAGTGGAAAGTTGTGTTATTTTCTATTTAAAAAGTGACAGTCTTGCTTTAAAATAGATAAAAGTAAACCAGTATTAGATGCAAAGCATCAAAAAAAGACTTATCACTTAGTGCTTCCTTTACAATAAAAACAATGGAATAGTGACATAATGTGTAGATACAGATGAAAATCTTATATCTCCAGTTTGGGGATTTTCATGCTGTCTGATTAAGTTAAAGGATTACATTTCCCTCTACAAATTGTGTCAAAGATTCATGTTTTATCGAGCTGAAACTAAGCTGAGATTTTTTTCTCAGAGTGGCAACATGCAAGATTTTTTTCTTTGACAGCAGCCATAATTGTCTCAAGCTGAATGTGAAAGCTGTCAGATAAATGTAGTGGGGGTCAAACGTACCATCCATCCGAAATGAAAGTGCTTTAAAGTACCAGCACAGAACTGAAGTACCTTCCCTGGCTGTAAGTTATTATAAAATTAGGTCTTTTTATGAAATGAAGACCTAAATAAGACCATAACTCTGATCACAGTCTCTTCTGTTTCTGTTGGTGGTCTTGGCCTCTAGTGAGCATTGACTTCAGCTCATATTTTACCACCTTTAAGCTTCCCTTCCCTTCTCCTCCTCCTCTCTGCTCGGCTTGGGGCTCGGCAACCACAGCAGAAGGCGTCACTCATCTGCTCATGAGAGCAGCCATTGACTTCAGTTTGACTCCCCGGCTCCGAGAGGGGTAGACGGGGTGGAGCCAGCTGCTCTGAATAACCATTTGCCAGCATTGAGCGGGGCTGCCTGCTCTATGTTACCATGCAACTGCAAAAAAGCACACACAGGCATAATATTTACACTGTTACATTATTTTCCGCATGCGCCTCCAAGAGAGAGAGAGTCAAGGAGTGTATACTGTAAGACAGAGGGAGAAGAAGGAGGGGAGGAGAGTGTGATCCTCAACCTACAAATATATACGTCCTGTGAATGGCTGGCCGCTTACGTAAACGCATGGGGTTAAACGTTTGTGAAAACACTAAGCCCTCTCTGGGTCGGCACATTTTCCTACGCAGGTGATGTTTAAGTGTTCCACCCTGAAAAGCCTCTTTGTTGACATCACTCACTCGCATCTTTAGTAACTCTGACCCCTTTCGGAGGCGTTCACTGCGCGCTTGTTTCACAGCAGTAAGCACAGCGGCGGTGTCTGCGGCGCATGTTTCCACTTAAGCTGCGGAGGTCGTCCCTCTTGGCCCATGGAGACTCTGCCTATCGATGCGTAGCAGGTTCTCTGTTCTCGCCTCGCTGTGCTGGGCTTCTGAATCTGTCAAGTTAGTGTCTGTCTGCTGCTGCCATCCAGCCACACCTGGTTTGAATTACTAGGCAAAATGTGTGCGTCAAAAGATTTTTTTTCTGCTAATCCAGTCTGTTCTGCATCAACCAGTGTACAATTAATAAAAGGAGGTTAAAGTTGTATTACCATTTTAAATGTTTGTTCAAAGGGAGGTTGGCACCTCAGTAGACATGCGCTGCACAGAGCGCGCTCTTGTTTACCAACCTGGCCGCTCTGTGATGTTTTATACCAAAGGATATCAAAGGAAGGAGTGAGGGAAGAGATCTGATGCTGGGGAGGATGCTTCTCTCTGGACAGAGTGCTTCTTTGTGAAAAAAGGAGGATTTTTTGTCAGTGAGAGGGACATTCATCTCTAATTCAGCTTCAGTTTGTGATTTAGACAGTGCAGTATTTTATCTGTATCTGTTCTTGTTTGCAAATATTCATACATCTCCCAAAATGTTCTTGTATTTTTCCTGTATATAAAGTCCTGAGACATATACATATACTTGACTTGATTCTGTATGTTATCATAAGTGGAAATATACTGAGTAAGCACTTTCAGGTCTGCAAATATAACACCACACTCCCTCTGAGGTTTCTTGAAATACACTCACAAATTTAGATGTGTTGTAATGACATGTGCTGACTATTCTTTGCTCTTCCCTCTCCCCTCCTCTCTTCCCTCCCCCAGTTGAGACACCAGCAGTGGAGTCTGGTGATGGAGAGCGCCGTGCCGTCAGACCGGGGAAACTACACCTGTGTGGTGCAGAACAAGTACGGCACCATCACCCACACCTACCAGCTGGATGTGCTAGGTAAACAACACGGACACATTCACTTTCACTTCTGCTTCTGTGTAAACAACGAATAAATTAACATGCGCAAGTGGTTTAAAAAACCCACGAGAGTTGTTGATGGAAAAAAAAGATTTTTTGCCTTATGTCCCCATGCATGACTTCTGCTAATGACTTGTGCTTTCTCTCTCAGAGCGTTCCCCTCACAGGCCTATCCTCCAGGCAGGCCTGCCAGCCAATCAGACGGTGGTGGTGGGCAGTGACGTGGAGTTCCACTGTAAGGTTTACAGCGACGCTCAGCCGCACATCCAGTGGCTGAAACACATCGAGGTCAATGGCAGCCGCTATGGCCCCGACGGCGTTCCCTACGTCAATATCCTGAAGGTGGGTCTGCAGCCCGACACTCTGTTTCACATCTCTAATGAGTCCAGGTCTCACCAGCAGTCGCCTGGAGCAGATTTTAGCCTATGATAATTTCACTCATAATTAATCTCTCCTAAATGTCTTGTTTAATGAGTTTTTACAGTAGGTGGGTCTGCGGGGGCCACGGGCGTTTTTCACTTCAGCGTATAATTGACGAGCTCATTCCTCGAACGCTACACCTTCATTATGGGAAAGAAAAGCTTCACCTACACTTTCCTACAAACTGCAGCATATAGAAGTGTACACACATTAACCTAATTACATCACTGTGAATCACGATCTAGGTCTCTGTTCTTATATGTGGCACCTGCACCTCTTCAGATTGGACAAAACTTAATTGTAGTGTTGGCCTGAACAATGACTGGCAACTGGTGAAGGTGGATTCAATTAAATTAAATCATAATTAAAGTTGGATTATTGTTTTTCCTTCAAGGTGTTCCAATCCTCTTGCTGAGGATTTTGCCCATTGATTGCCATAGCACTACCTCAACAACAGGATATGTAATTTTTTTTTATATACCTGAACGTTAGAGAGGAAATACATACACAGATGTTATTGTAATTATTATTCTTGAGGTAAATCTGATCATTTGCCTTGATGATGTTTCCAGCCTTATTGCATAATACAAATTTGTTTAGCTAATAAAAATTAGATTATTGCCAAAGTAATCATGTTGACATTATTTGATTCACTATGTGATAGATCTCATAAAATCTATATTTGTCTAACGTTACTGAAAAGAAGAAGATTACTGAGCTTTGTTGTCTTCACTATCAGCAATCTCTACATGAAGCTGATCTGATCAGTTATTGTGCTCTTTACGTGGCCCTGATAGCCTTAGCATACCTACCATAGCCCTGATGTGTGTGTGTTTTCCCGAACTTAACAAATAATAAACAACAACGGACACCTTCATTTTTGATTTTCTGAGAGATAAGAAAAAAGGGCAGATAAAGGAAAGAAAATGCCGGAAGACAAAACAAACAAAAACAGAAATATATGAGAAAGTAGCACCCTGACAAAAGCATAAATCCACCTTAAAGGTCATACTTGCTACACTGGTAGTCCAACTTTGATTAAACTTAAGTTGATGATGCATCTTGTTGCAGATGCGTTTACCTGTACTGAAATGAACTCTTCATTTAAGTAACATGCAAGACTGTGAAAGAAAGATGCATGAATCCCTGATATTCTGATATGTGTTTTTGCTTCAGACTGCTCAGATGTATTGCGTGTTTTGTCCCACACGTGTTGTTTTGTCTGCAGCCTTTATGGTTGCTCTGATGCTTCATCTTGTAGCTCTTTAAAAAGCCTCTCTCAATCACAAGCACTCCCTCGTGAAATAAAGGTTAAATCATCGCAGCAGGGAAAGCGTCAGATAGTCTTAGCAGGGTTTGCTCCTGTTAAAGAGCAGCTCCTGGAGGTGTCATCGCCTTCAAGAATAGAGTAGAAAGCATTCCTCACAAAGGAGGACAACACCCTGAACCCGCTGTGAGGCATGTTTTTTTATTTGTGGTGAAGAGAGGAAGACTCCCATCGCAAAACCAAGAAGGCCTTGTGCTTTCTTATTTGGCCTCTCCCTTCTTCTTTTTTTCTTCCTCTAGAGAGAGCGAGCGAATAAAACAAACATCTGGTTTGGACTAAGTTAACTGCCGTGGTGGCGGCAACGCAGGGAGAGAGACGGGCTCTGTTAACCGCCGCTGCCGTCAGATGTGCTGCGTCGCGTGGTTTGAGGAGGAGGAGGAGGAGAGAGGAAAGAGGGAAGAGGCACCCAAAAAAGCCATGGAAAAAATGAGTGGAGGAACACAAGGAAGGGCAAAGTCAGCAGGGAGAGAGAGAGAGAGAGAATGTGTGACAGAGTGGTGGGTAAAGATGGAGGGCGAGAGACTTAGAGAACGAGTGGGAGGGGGAGTGAGAGAGGCGGAGAGACAGAAAGTGAGAGAAAACAGAGAAGAAGAGTGACTGGAGAGCCTTATGGAATCTGTAACTTTGCTGGCTTCATCTGTTTCTTGAAGTGATGGATTTGAGGCTTTCAAACTTAGGTCTACTTCATTCAACAGTGAGTTGAAAAATAATGATATCAAGGTAGAAGAGTGTCCTCAGGCTCTCACTTCTGCAACTGGCTGCAACAATGATGGATTATTTTGCAGTTGAAGCCTTAATTGATAACCTTTTGTGAGCGTGACCAGCTTCTCACTGGTTTTCTAATCTTTTTTTTATCATTTAATAGATGGAAAGTTAAATATATTTATACTGTGAACAGTTGGCATGAAAGTTAAAATTTAGGGGAAACTGATAGTCTGATGGTTACTGTAGGTTTTTTTTCAAGGCAAAGAAAAATGTGTGAAAAAACATAAAACATGATGTGACATTAGAAGAACCTGCACAACTTAAAGGAATAGTTTGAAATACCTTTATTCACTTTTTTCCAAGAACTTGATGAGAAGATTGATACCACTCTCATATCTGTACAGTAAATATGAAGCTACAGGCAACAGCCAGTTAGCTTAGCTTAGCTTAGCATAAAGACTAGAAACAGGGGGAAACAGCTAGCTTGGCTTTGCCTAAGGGTAACATAATCGGCCTACCAGCACCTCTAAAGCTCACTAATGAAATGCTGATCCAGTCCTTTAAATCTGGCTCATTCACGGTATTCATGATTTAATAAGCTGCCTACAACAGCCATTAAACTTCAATTTCTTTGTACATTAGAATTGATAATTCAATGAGAAATTTATTACAGTGTTCTAAGAAGACAGAACAAGACGCCCATTTAATAACTCACTCTGTTTATTCAACCTTCACATTAAAGTGACGCCATTTGATTCAGACTCGAGCCGCGTTGGAAGGAGATGTTTCTAAATCCAATTGCCGTTTCAAAAGAAGGAAAAGTGAGACCTCAAACATGAGGCCGATGTGTAAAATTTCCAGCACATTTAAGTGACGAGGTGCATTACTGAGAGAAAGAGAGGAGGAGGAGGAGGTGGTGACAGAGTAAGAGAAAAAGGAGTGAGATGGAGAGATGAAGGAGGGAGAGACAGAGAGGAAGAAGAGAGAGAGACAGACCTACAGAAAGGGAGGAGGGGGTGAAGCCTGTCAGACCAGACCGCGGCTCCATGCTCTATTTTCGACTACCACATAATTGAAACAGTATTTACCGAGATCTGTGTGCCTCTCTCTCTCTCTGGCCCCACCACAGTTCATTCAGACTCTCTGCGACATTTCATGTGTGGCATATACTGTAGGAGTTAAATACAGCTGTGGGTGGGAGGAGGGTATCATGCAGGATTTTTTTTTTTTTTTTTAAATGCCTGAATCGCTCTTTTGATGCCTGGAAAAAAGAGTTAACGACGAGCGACTCGCCCCGGCGTGGGGAGGGAGAGGGAGGCGTCTGGAGCCGAGCTCTGGATGTTCATTAAGCAACCATAAAACATGATATGTTTTCTCCTTTATGTGCTTTGCCCGTTTAATTATTCATCGGCAGTATCTCTGCTGGAGAGCCTGTCACAAGCAATGTGTGTGTGAGTACATGTTTGTGTGTGTTTGTGCACGCAGCGCACACACTTTGGGAAGATTGACACATTGTAATGCCTTTAATCTGCCAATAGACAGCTTGTGTTACTATGCAATATACAGTGTGTGTGTGTGTGTGTGTGTGTGATCTTACAGGTTTGACGTTGTAATGCTTTTAATCTCACAAACAGACAGCCAGCTTCTGTTTGTTTGTGTGTGTGTGTGTGTGTGTGTGTGTGTGTGTCCATGTTTCCATGTATATTAGCAGTACTTGCAGGCCTATGTAGAAGTTGCAGGGTTCAAACAAAGTCTTGAAAGTTTGGAAAATGCTTAATTTTAACCGTTATGTTTTCAAGGTTAGGAATATGCTTGAATTCGAATGTACTCCTTGAAAAATGCTTGATTTTTCAACATAATCTGGTGTTTCATCATCGACACAATCACTCATGTAAAAACCAAAAGTCGTTTAATATTTGAAATGAATCGATCCCGTCGTCATATTTGTTTGTTGTCTCCTGGAGTCTCACACCAGACGCGGTGCAGTCTGGAGCTAGATTGAGTGACAGGGGCTCCAAAATGAAAAGGGGGTGTTTTTCCTCTCCGCTCCGCATCATGAGGGCGACCATCTGCTCTCTGATGATTGCTGATATTGATATAAAGGAATTCTGTAAACTTTATTTTTCATAACTACATTCATAGTAACATGTAAGATGTGATGATAAAAGCTTTGAGAGTCTGGAAATTTTTGGTTTAGGTACCTTGAAAGTGCTTTAATTTTTCTCTTAAAAAACTGTATGAACCCTGAAGTAGTCATTTACAAGTAAAAGTTCAGCATATATAGTTTGATATTTTGGGAAATATATTTATTCGGGTTAGATGAGAATAAAATAAAGTGAAAATCACTTTAAAATGAGCTTATATCAAGCAAAAGAAAGCTCATATCTAAAATGTTTTCACGTAAATTTGATGAGGCATTTCTGCAGCGTAGCTAGTAAATGCTAACCAGCAGTAGCAATTATTTCCCTTTTGATCTGTTTAGTGATTAAAGTATTAAAATAAGACATTTGAGTAAACTTTCAGCACCTCGCCTGCTTGCAGTATATTTGAGTGTGTGTGTTCTCCAGGTTTACATATATGTTCTCTACATGTGTTCTTGCAGGAATTCGCTCTAAGGCCTCACTGTGCCTCTCACTTTTCCCTTCACAGAGTGTTGTCAGTAAACACACTGAGGCCCACAGTAAGTTGAAACTGTCTAACGTGACAGAGACAGATGCTGGGAAGTACTGGTGTCGCGCCTCAAACTTTGTAGGCAAGTCGAAAAACGCTTTCTGGCTTAAGATACACAAACCAGGTAAATCCTGAGCTCCGAGCGACAACCGCCTTCACCACGTTTGATCCTCTGCTGTGTCTCCTCTCTGCGGGGCTCCTCTTGGTTGTGGGTTTGATTGGCTCACTGGCTTGCTGATAGGACAAACACACATACACACATACACATTCCTCTGAGTTTAAATGCTCACATTCTGTTAGCTAGTAGCTATCATCCATTTAAACGCCCAGTGCCACTTTGTCTTCCCTCCCGATCAATAACAAACACAATATCACACCTTTAATTACTGCAATAACTTAAAAAAAGCCTTGCCCTCGCTCTCCCACAAACCACCTTTACACATAAACACATACACACACATATAAAAGCCCCTCCCCACCCACCCCCCACCCCCACCTCCACCCCACCCCCCTACAACCAAATCATACCGCACACACAGACACAGACCGGTATTGATTTCCCTGGGAGTGTATTCTCCGGCTGTATTAATGTGCTTTTATATGAAAGCATGCAGCAGGACTCTGATTTATGACTGGTTCTGGTCTGGATGTCACTGTTCATTACTGAGGCCTGGGCAACCAGAGTACCCCTCCCCACCCCCTACCAAGCCACATCAGACACAACTCCCCCACTGGTCATCAAACCAGCCATTAGTCAAAGCAGAAAAGCCACAACTGCTCTTTTTTATAAGTAACCATGCTAAACCTTTAGGGTAGTCTTTATAATATTGAATATAATTTTGCTCAGCTGAAACAATTGGACATTTTATAACCTTTCATTAATAACATTAATAATGTCTTATATTAGTGAACTACAATCTTCATGTGAAAATTAATTTTTTTTTAAACAATGAACCCAGATTAGATCCTTGAGGCACCCCTAGAACAAAAAACTATGATTTTATGTCAAAAATACAGCAAAAAAAAACTAAAAAACATTTGAGAACCTTCATTCCACATTTGAAGCTCATAGATATTATAATTAACTCCATCAAAGGTCTAAAAAAGAAAGAACATTTCTCGTTGTCCATATTTGATGTTGTTGGCACCCGCGAGGCGCCATCATTTCCTGCAGTGAAGGGATCTGCTTTGCTTTGGCGTCAGGTAAACTTTACGCTGGTTTAATTTAAACTCATGTGCTGTAGAGAGAAAACCCTTAACCCTGTCAAAAAACCAGCACTGTAAAAATGTTATCTTATCAAGTAATTTTTGTCTATTGAGCCCTAAAATTCTGGTTTCTTAAAAGAAAGAATATTTCAACCTGTTTTTAATACAATTCAACTTGTTTTAAGAATTTTCTACATATGAGTGCCAGTATTTTGAAAGAAGACAATAAAGCAGATTGCCATACTGAAAATGAATTTTAGCACATTCTTGAAATGAGCTGATTGGTATTGGAAACTGGTTTAAAATATTCTTACTATAATGTCAGACTTATTCCACTTGTTTTAAGACTTTTAGGACCTAATAACAGGTAAAAATTACTTGATAAGAAGGAGATTTTTTTGCACTGTGATAAGTTTCTGGGTTGTGCGTGGTTTTAGATTGAACCAGCAAGCTTCTTTTTTCACAGCTTGGTGAAGGTGCTGCTTGGGTGTTTTCAGGTGTTGCGGGCGGTGCTGTCAGCAGAAGAAAAAATAGCACTGCTGACTCCTTCAAATCCTCACTGCTGTCCTCTCCTCCAGGGTGTATTTGGTGTTTCCTCTAAGAAGCTTTGGGATCATGATATCTCTTCTCTCTCTCTCTCTCTTTCTTTTCTCCCTCCTCCATCTTTTCCCCCTCTCATCCTCCACAGACGGCTGGTATTAACACTACAGATAAGGAGCTAGAGGTTCTCTTCTTGACCAATGTGTCTTTTGAGGATGCGGGCGAGTACACTTGTCTGGCAGGGAACTCTATTGGCTATGCTTACCACTCTGCCTGGCTGACGGTGCTTCCAGGTATATTCCTCTTCTCTCTCTGGGTCTTTGGACTCTTGTTGTCCATTTCCACCTCAAATGTTATAAACTCCATGAATAAATGATTGCTACTGTACTTTTTTTGTCCATTTCATGTTTTTCTCTGTAGCACAATCTTTGATGTTCATTTTCAAACCTAATTATCGTAAATTGTTACTTGTTCACACGTTTTAAGTGCACTGCAACTGTGTCATCGCCCCTTTAGTTGGACGAACCGAACATGCAGTCCAGCCTCCATGGAAAGACGCTTTGTAATCAGAGCAGATCGTCTGTTTAAATGTCTCAGGGCTACGAGGCAATTTGAAGACATGTCTGTGTTTGGTGTTCAACACAATAATTACCTCCATGGGGAGAAGCGTATCGCAGGTGCATTTACCTGCTTCAGGTTAAAACTACGAGCTGATCACTTTCTGATCTGTTTCTGTTTTGATTTATAGATGTTATTCCATAGAAAACTGCTTCCTAGAATTCTTTCAGGTGAAAAGTGCTACTGAGAAAAGCTATATTTCTTTTTAATTATAATTTTCTGGTGAGTTTAGGTGTATGAAAAAGTATGAAAAAATATAAAAATTGTTATGATGATATGTTATTGTGTATTTTGACTGACATCCCGTGTTTGTGACCTCTTCCTCCCTGAAGCAGTGAGCCCGGAGAAGGAAGACTACTACGCCGACATACTCATCTACGTGACGGGCTGCGTGCTCTTCATCCTCGCCGTGGTCATCGTTGTCCTTTGCCGCATGAGGATGACCACGCAGAAGACGCTGCCCACGCCACCCGTGCAAAAACTAACAAAGTTCCCCCTCAAGAGACAGGTAACAGAAAGTAGATACAAGATTCGTATAAACATTTTCCCCTCTTTTTCTCTCTCCCTGTCTGTTTATTTTAGCTTTTAGCATACGTATAATACATGTGGTCCAACATGATGCACCTAATGATGAAAACATCATATAACGTCCTAGAAAAATGTCATCTCTGAGGTACTTTTGCCATAATTATTAAGCAGTTTTTTAATTCATCAACATTTCGGCAAACTCAGTTGGCTTCCTCAGGAGTTTTAGAGACATTTCAGATTACATTACAGGTTGCTGGGAATCCCTGAACTCCTGGAAAACCTTTTTAATTTCCAAGGTGTTTTCCAGACATAGAAAGTTGGGGAAAAAAGCATAAATTATCTAAACACATTCACTGCATTTGTCTTCAAACTGAACTGCAGCAGAACTGAGATTATTCTGAAAAACAACCTCAACAGTCAAGGAAGGAGTAACGGTATTAACTCGAGGAAGCACTCTGAATTAGTTATGGAGAGTCATGGAAAAATAGTGTAATTTTTCTGCATCAGTGCCACAATGAGAAACCTGCAGAAGGGTTTGTGTTTGCAATACCTGTCTTTTTAACCTTTATAACTTTCAAAGAAGGATTGCACGCAGGATAGGACTCACGCAAGCTAAGAGTATAAATAAACAGAGGAGGTTATTGTACTTCTATCTGTCGGATCTCTCTCCGTCCCGCTGTTTTGGTGACGTTGTGCGGACGCTGGAAGGCATCACGCTGGTGACGTGTTCACATTTATCTTGGAGCAGATTCAGCTCAGGGATATTTATGCCCTCCTGTGACTGTCAGTGTTAGTTTTAGATTTCACTCTGTGTAACGCACACTCGCCCCTCAACTGTTTGGAGAGAAACATAAAGTGGAGCAGCTGCATCGCCGCAGCCTGCAGTCTGCAGAGCTCTTCACGTCATTGTCTCCCAAGACGAGCCTCAGTCAAGTCCGAGTCAAACCCAAGACCTAAGTTCAAACAGAATACAGACCAGGACAAGATAAACCAAGTCCTTATTCACTTCGATATTTAACAACTCTCGGCAAGAAAGCGAATAAGCCTATTTCCCAAAATGTCAACCTATATTCCTTTAAGGACGTTTTGTAAGGGTGAGCAGAAATGTAGCTCCAAGCTGAACCACTGAACACGGAAAGCGTCAAAGTTTTAGGTCTATTCAGTACACATGTTTTTACAGTTTGAAATCTTTTGACTGTTGTGTAACTCAAAACATCCATAACATTAGGAAGGCTGTGTTTCCACCACGCTCTGGTTTTTTTGCGGGGAAATTTTCCAAAAACACTAAAAGTTTTGAACAGATCTGCAAATTTCGTGGACAAACATTTGTGGATTAGGTTAGAGCTGGTTATAAGATTATCATTTATAGACTTAATTCTACACCTTAAAGGTATGCTTGTCAGATAAAGAAATCAATTTAACGTACAGTCTAAGTGATAGTTTGAGTAGTAAGAATGATGTTTTTGGTAAAACTTTGCAGGATTGTTCAGGGGGGTTTCGATCTCTAGACAGGCAGTGGGGAAAAAAGTTGAGTCAACATCCATAAGTGGCTCGACGGGGACAAGTCTGAGTCAAAACAGGAATGAGAATCAGACATGTCCAAGAAGGGAAACAGGCTTTCGGAAGACCAGGCCAGAGTACCTTTCCTTTTGCAGGCTTTCCCTCTGCACACTAATTAGTTTGCCCTCACCCTCGTCTTCTCCTCTATTCACTCCGCTTTACTCTCATGAAAAGACTTCAGTCTGAGCTCCTGAGCTTCTATTTCTTTTCTTATTACTTCTCTGTTTTATATAATCTTCAGAAAACTATCAGGCCGTGCAGTTTGGCTCTCATTTTTTTAGTTTCTTGCAATATTGGGAATCCAGGATGACTTGCATCTTGTGATTGCACTGCAGATGCAAAGATCATCTGACTGTCTAAAATGCAGATGAGTTTGTCATTACCCATCCTGCCTCTCCCTGCTGGACTCCCACTGTGTGCAGGACACAGCCGCTGTGTGGTGGTTCTGTGCGAGCTCCAGCTTTCCAACTTCATAATTGAAGGGTTGGGCTCCTCAGAATGCAAAAAGATGCTTTTTTAGAAAGGAAAACTGTAACTTGAGAGTCGTAATTCAGTTCTTGGACAACAAACACATGACCTTTAAATCCAAAGTCAGGATTTAGCTGGAAAGGTTGTAAAAGAATGTGCTTTTTTCTAATTAGTCCTTGTTACATAAAAGCAGCCTTGTTAGGTTAAATCAGGTATAAACCTCATCTTTTGAAAGATGCTCTAATTGTAGCCTCTAAATCTTTTCTCTTCTGCTACCTTCATATACATGCTCTTATAAGGTAGTGCAGCGAAAGATCTTATTGCATTCTTCTGTAATCTTTGCTTAGTTTTTGTAAAGATAATCTCCTGGTTCTCTCCTTTCTTTTTCATAACTCTGAGTAAATCTCTCATAAACCCCCTGGCATGTTCTATCAGATATTACTTTTCATGCCTCTGAAATTGTGGTTGGGGTTGTTTTTTTTTTTTAGCTTCACAGTGTTTTTCTCATTTTCCTCCAGTCGAGAAGTTGAGGAGGGAAGTCTGGTAAGTGGACGTGTTTGTTTCAGGACCCCACCTGAAGGGGTTGAGCTGGCAAACTCTGACACAAACAAATTCATCAAAAGCAGGGTCGAAGCCATCAGCTCCCAGCAGTCAGATAAATGGTGGGAGGACGTCGAGCCCGGGGGCTCGGCGGCAGGACCGCCGGTCTGGAAATGGAGCTCGCTGATGGATAGAGACGTCCATCCCACCTCGCCACACGCTCGCCCACCTCTGCATCCTCCTTCATTCGTCTTTGTTACTGCCTGCTTCCTCCCGTGCCCAGCCACAGGCCAGCTGTTTGTAAAAGTCACTGCTGGTGTCAGAAGTCAGGCTGTTTTTTCAGAGAAACTCTGAGCTGCTGAAAGAGGTCTGACGTTGGTCCTGAGATGTGTGATGTTTGCAGTCTGCCGCTGCCCAGAAGCATTCCATCTTGTCAAGTTATTCAATAATTTTTTCAGTCCTTAAATGTTGTTTTTACATCAAGAAGTTCAAACCAAGGTTAACTGGTGGCCGTTTTAAATTTGAGAAGTGAAATATTTTCAGAGCTGAAACGTTTTCAGCATCTGACGAACGAAAATATTTGTTTTAATGATGTTTAGAATTTCAGTTGCTGGGTCATTGGCCTTGTCTTTGACATGAGAAGACAAAGGATAATTACAAAACATAGAGTTTTCTTCTCTCTGTGAAACTACCCATCCATCAAGATCAAGAGTCAAATATTCTCTGTTGGGTCAAAGGTCATGTTAGGCTTTCTCTCTTCCCTCTGTCTCCTTGTTTAAACACACATCACCTCACCCTTTTCAGAGACTATAACAGTTTGTTTTTGCACCCAAGCAGGTGTCCTTGGATTCCAACTCCTCCATGAACTCCAACACCCCATTGGTCAGGATTGCCCGCCTCTCGTCTAGCGACGGACCGATGCTGGCCAATGTCTCGGAGCTGGAATTGCCCTCCGACCCCAAATGGGAGTTTCCCCGAACGCGGTGAGAAATACTGAAGAATAGTTATGCAGCTCTACATTCATCACTGCTGTTTAAACGCCTGGCAGACAGAAAACTGGTGCTCTTTGGCTTTTTTTCACCCTGCCAAGCAACATATTTCAGAATTGACTGTCCTTGTACCATTATGTGCTGTGAAAACATGTGAGCCTTCAATACATCAAGGTCACCATGACATCTTCCTCCACGCTTATTGTACTTGGCAATCAAATCAGTGTTATTCAAAACTGTAGAGAGAAATTAAAAAACACCCCTCAGCACTGCTTGTGGTAAACATCCAAGCTCTGATATGTCTTGCTTTTGTTTCAGGCTGACTCTGGGTAAACCTCTGGGCGAGGGCTGCTTCGGTCAGGTGGTGATGGCCGAGGCCATCGGCATCGACAAGGAGAAGCCCAACAAGCCGCTCACTGTTGCTGTGAAAATGCTGAAAGGTTAGTGATTGTTGTGGTTGCGCTCCAGGAATTAATACATGACCTTGACAGTGGCAGCGACGGCCCTGTGCTCTGTGATTTCCTGAAATCAGCATTGCTTTCTCTTTCTGTTTTCCGCATGCATTCCCTTTCCCTGCATGCATAATAATTAATCTGGTTTGTCTGCTCTCATGTCTCCCATATGAAGCCTTTGTCCTCTCCTGCTTTTATTTGTGTCCTTTCTCACTAGCTGTTCACTACAAAGAAGTGCTTCATCATTTGTTGATTTGCTGATCTGGCTTCATTCTCTTGTTGTTGTCTCAGATGACGCCACAGATAAAGATTTGTCAGACCTGGTGTCAGAGATGGAGATGATGAAGATGATTGGAAAACACAAAAACATTATCAACCTGCTCGGAGCGTGCACGCAGGACGGTGAGGCTGTGCTGCATCACAGAGGAGATGATTAACACGATAATTAACTGCATTCTCAAAGTGACTCTGTGCTCTGTGTTGCATGCAGGTCCTCTGTACGTGCTGGTGGAATACGCCTCTAAAGGCAACCTGAGGGAGTACCTGCGGGCGCGGCGGCCACCGGGCATGGACTACTCCTTTGACACCTGTAAAATCCCAGACGAGCAGCTCACCTTCAAAGACCTGGTGTCCTGCGCCTACCAGGTCGCCCGAGGCATGGAGTACCTCGCCTCGCAGAAGGTCAGCCGCCATGATGCTGTGTCACTAATCCTGAAATGCAAATACTGTGTGCTGTTTCATTGAGCTGAGCCTCTGTGTGTGGATGTATGCTTGTTTTTGAGGAACTGTCCTTGCAGCTTCAACTTCAACTTAATTATTGTCCTGAAGGACATGAAAAAACAAGGAAAATCTTCCAAAATAAGGATGCTTTGGCCAGTACTTACCTTTCCAAACTTTCTTAGAAAGTAAGGAAATTAGAAAGGGTTTTGAGCATGCTAGACAAGGCCAACAACCTTAGTTCGAACAGAAATCAAGTCCAGGAAAAGTCACAAAATGACCTTTGCAGTGTTGAAGTTTTACGGGATAGAATTAGAATGAGGAATGGTTTAGGTTTAGGTTAGCTCAAATTTAAAAGTTAGAGATTAGAGAACACTTCTGAAGTTGTAACTACGGTTAAGATCTTTACAAAATAAAAATAACCTCATTGGGATTAGGCTGAAATCAGTTTTTAGGTTAGTTAATGGTTTGGAATAAGTTTCAGGGTTGGAAGTTATAGGATGAGGTCAATATTTGCCACGTAGGGGCGAGTGATAAAGTCCAGCAATGTTACATGAAAGTTTTCAGTGCGTCAGTGTACGAGAATGTGTGTGCGTATATGTCTGTGCAATGTGTGTCTGATACGTTTGTGCTTCTTCCCTCAGTGTATCCACAGAGATTTAGCAGCCAGGAACGTCCTTGTGACGGAGGACAACGTTATGAAGATCGCCGACTTCGGTCTCGCCAGAGACGTGCACAATATAGACTACTACAAAAAGACCACGAACGTGAGTCTCCTTCCATCAGGACTCAGAAAAATAGTACTGGCTGATTGTTTTAGGCTTTAACTTGCATAAAGGGATGTTATTACGAGAGCAGGATCATTTCACCTAACATTAAATATTCTATAGCTCTTAAAAGGAAAGTCGAAACTTCAGTTTCTCATTTTTGAAAATGAGATTTTGTCTTTCGGTGTCATAGAAGGAAAGTGAGATCAAACACTTGATAAGTCAACAAATTAACACTTTTCAAGATTCTGCAAGGCTACAAATCAAATTATGTGATAGAATACTTTCATACAGATTTTATAACAGTGCTTGGATGATAATGACCTTTCAGAAGATTTTATCACACAAGAAAAAGAAAAGAAGTCATATAGTCATATGGACTTGATGCCCAAACAGGTAGAGGCATTCAGAGTTCAGTTTACCAAGAACAGTCCAAAGAGTTCAGAAAATATGATGGTGATGAATTTTTGTGGCAGTAATGAAACCTACCTTCAGAGTTACATTTGTGGAGTTTGGAGTGAAGATTATAGACAAAACACTTTATACCTGCTAAATGAATGTGGCTGAGATTCTTATGATGAGGCAGGCTAGCTGAAGTTCAAGGTCATGGCAGGACGAGGCAGAACTCGGTGTGTTCTGGTCCGTGTTTTGCTGTCTGCTCTGTACAGAATGGTTCTGCTGACCGAAGCGGGTCTGTTGTGCCTCTGTTGTTGCAGGGTCGTCTGCCCGTGAAATGGATGGCTCCGGAGGCCCTGTTCGACCGGGTCTACACTCACCAGAGCGATGTGTAAGTTTGCACAAACTAACTGTCACATGCCAACTGCCCGCTCATGCGGAGCTGCTGTACACCTGAGGAATCCGGGTGTTGAAATATCGTGACTGAGCATATTAGCATCAAATGCAGCGTTTGTGCGTGTGAATATGGAATCACAGCGTTCCCTCTCCAAATATTTCCCGCTTGCTGTCATCTGCGCTCGCTTGATAATCCTGAGCTTCTTGTGTATCAGCGGCTCCACATTCCTCGCTGCGTTTGTTCTTTAATCTCCCGACACGACATCAGAGAGAGACAGAAACACGACGGAGCTCCTCAACATCTTACTGTTGTTTTATCAGCATAAATCCAACCTGCCCCAGAACAGACGGAGATAAGAGGGTCGGTGGATTTATCCCAAGGTGTTCCCCTCGGGGGGTTTTTCCAGAACAACTCAAAGGAATCAGGACGGCGCAGACAAACGCACCCTTTACGACCTCTGATTGCTCCTGTGTTGGCTGCGATCAGGAGAAGAAAGGCGAGTTTATGCAAGGAGGTCACAAAGTCAATCTGTGTTGCGGTAGCTGAACCCCCAAACTGCCCCCCCCTCCCCCCACTGCTTGCAGCCAGACGCTGTGTCCCCAGCCTCCATCCAAGCCAAACACGGGCCCCTGTCAACACTGGCTCGCCATGTGATTACACTAGACTGGGAACGGGCCGAGAGGAGAATCAGCCTGCTCTGTTATTTCAGCAGGTCTGGATTACAGAGTCAATCCTCCCACCAAACCTCCTCCTCCCTTTACACAGTAGTCGCTCCGCAGCCAGTTTACTCTCACACACCCCGGGGGACTTTGACTTTTGACCTGTGATGGTTTTTAACTGAAATATGTTACGCTGAAACAAGATGGGGGGGCAATTAAAACCCATTAAAACAAATCTGTCACACATGAACAGTCAAACAGCAAGCAAACAGAGAGAAAAGGACTGAATATAAGGAAACTTTTGCCTGCAGCAGCTCACGTGGCACGATTGGCATCACACTTCATGCAGCTTTCCAAACATTTACAGCTCTAAAGACAGAACTGGCAGTGACACTTAACACTTAACATTTTTTGTGCAGAGAAACAGCGTGTCTATAATTAATTTGCATCATCACGTTGCGATTCCAAGTGACATTTTCTACCAATACATTTAGACCTGAATTCACTTTTTTAAATTCATATACCAGGCTTATTTAGTGTCGATATAGACCTCGTAATTCTTCAGGCAGTGAGTTTTTCACACTGCCAGTATCATGGAGGTGAGGATTTTGTTTTGAGCAGCTTCAGAGGTGTCAGTCTATTAAAGCTGCAGAGAACGACCCTCGCTGCACCTTCAGAGCAACGCACTAACCCATTAAAAGCAGCGGAAGTGGATAAGGTGCTGGCCAAAACCAGCATGTGAATAAAAAATATGCAGCATAAGATGAGAGCTCTTGGCATTGACTCGTTCACAGAAATGATTTATAGGCTAGAAAACCCCACCAATTAAAAATGCATTGATCACCGTCCAGTAGAACCTTGATGCTCTAAAACCTACCAGCAATCACATGGGCAAGATTAGCTACCATACAGGGTACAGCAATATGGATAAAATCTTTTGAGATCTATAATGTATTTTTACATTGCAACCTCAAAAAAGATTGTTATATATTTCATTTTCTGGAAACACAATTGCGAAACCAGATGTTCTTTACTATTCTAGTGGCTTAAATACCTAAAAATCATACAAAATCATACAAAAACTGAGAAATGTCTACAGGACTGAAACTACAGATGGAGGCTGCCTCCGTTAGCTGCAGTAACAGATTAAACGACGTTAGCACGGTGTCGCTCTTCCATGTGAGTGAAGACATCCAGTTGTTCTTGTTGTTGTTGCTGTGGCAGTGACGTGGTTTTGAAGATGAAAACTCCCTCAACATTTTCAGAATTGAGAGCAACTTTATTATTAAAACCTGATAAAAGACAATAAAGTTGTTGTTGACTTTTCAGCATCAAGATCACCTCCCGTCTCCAGACACATTGCTAGTAGATAAGATCGACTTTTGATAGGACAGGCTGACAGAAAAACAAACCTTATATTAAGGTCCTTGTAATAAGTGTTAGTTAATAGGTAATAAGGCCTTTATAAGATGCTTATTAACATTATTATGTGTTAATAGGCCTGTATGTGTCAATAATAGCATCATAAACATGTTTATTGTTAGATTATAAGACATTTATAAGCACATTTATAAGAAATTTGTTAATTTATAGATTGCTTAAGTACATTAATAAATGCCTTATGAGTTTCTTATAATTGTTTATAACAGCATTACAAACTCATTTACTGAGTCTTACTAACTTACCTATTCTGTCATTGTTAAACCTTTACTAAGCTTTTTTGTTGCTTTATTAAGGTTAAAAAAAACTTTTATTCATTTATTAGCAGTTAAGTATGTGCTTATTAACAAGAACAATGTTAATAAATCCTTTATTATGCGCTTATTAACAGTTAACTATTCTTTTTGCAGCTCTCCCATCTGGTTTGAGCACTACATGTTGTCAAGGTTGATAAAATGTGAATAATAAATTACATATAAATAAAATCTTTTAGCGATGAAGCACAAAAACACACTTTAACATGTTTTGTTTAGTTTTTTTTACTTTCCATAATTTTCACGTAAATGGCAGCCACATGCAGGACCTTAATATAAAGCATTACCCAAAGCGTAGCATTGGGTGATGACTAATAATATTATATAGTGGGTGTGCCAGACATCCATGTGCAAAAAGAAAAACAAGAAAGTGAAAGAGGAGAGTCTCAGCGTCCAAATGTTATCTTTTAGGAGGATTTCAGTGGAGAGTTTTTGTCTTTTATGTTCTTCTAGATGCACTTTCAGATGCAGCTCTGGTCAGATTTGACGATAATAAATACTGATACATGACGGCAGCTTTAAGAAACCAACATTGTTGAAATTCTACCCAATGGGAAGGTCTCTTCCATACACACAACATCTAAATCTCACAGAATCAATCATCACAGTGATGTCGGCCTTCATTCTCATTCTCAGGATGTCAGCTCTCATTGCTGCAGAGGCCAATGAAAAATTGAAGTGTTTACATCTTGATTGCCTCCTCCTATTTGCCGCCTAATAGCTTGTGAAAATTCATCCCCCGACGACTAGCAGTGAATATAAACAGCCTGAGTCTGAGGCTGCTGGTTCCTGAGATGGTCCTGAACCCGTCCCGACCCTAAAGACCCGATTTGTCCACGTCCAGAACACAATAATGAGTTAGTTAGAGTTCTGTTGTCTGGCCGGTTACTCTCAACTGCAACTCTGTCTACAGTTTTTGTCCTCTTTTACCTCTGAATATAGATGTCTCTCTTTCACCACAGCCCCTTCCTCAGTCTCCTTTCACTCTGTGTTTGCATGGAGGACTAGCCGGCTCGGTCAGTAGCGGCTGTTTTCAACCCTCTGGACCGGAGCGTGGATAATTAGATTAAGCCCACTGAGCGCCGCAGTGGGAGGAGGGGTCTGATTCTGATTCACTGGACGAACGGCCGAACAATAGTATACTGGGTTAATAGACCGCCATTATCTGATTAGCTTTCCTCATTTAGCCATTTAGGAATAATGCAGCAGTAAACTCGAGCTGCTGCCACAGACACAGAAAGAAAAAGAGAGGATGGCTCGGGTTAGAGGTGCACGAGTTTCTGGAACAGGCAGCAGCTGGACTGGAACTGAAAGATACAGAATAATACGCTTTTCCATTCATGTTTTGTCCACACTCAAAAAGATTTCTTCCACACTTAATATTTTCAGTTTGCGATTAAAACTGAACCATCAAACCCATTTAAAGATGATTACATTTCTTTTGTTACTGTGGGTATGCTTAATCCTTTCTGAGCTAGCGCGACCAAATCAAAGGTTTCAGAGGATGCTTTTATTAAACTGATGACACACAAGCAAGATCCAAAAATGCTAATAGTTTTGTAGTTGCAATGTGTATTATTTGGTTAAAAATGTCAGTGTTTAGCAATGCAGGCTTGTGACATCTGTGCGAATTAGCCCTTAAAGCTAATTCTGTCTTCCATTTCTTTCTAATGAGTTTTCACTTGTCTCCTTTCTGGCTTGAGAGACGAGTTGTTGATTTTAACAAATATTGACCGACTGTCCCAGACAATAACAATGTCAAATTGATTCTTAAATTGGGTGCAGTAAACATTATTGAAGATCAATATTCCCCCCAACCAAGATTCATTGGTTTATCTGGGGGAACACAAGCCTCTTTCTGAACCTCGACTGCTTCAGGCCACGAGTGCCGTTTGACCTCTAATCTGTATTAATTGTGTGCGTGTGTGTGTGTGTGTTCAGGTGGTCCTATGGGGTGTTGTTGTGGGAGATCTTCACCCTGGGAGGCTCGCCGTACCCAGGAATCCCAGTGGAAGAACTCTTTAAGCTGCTGAAGGAGGGACATCGGATGGACAAACCTGCCAACTGCACCCATGAGCTGTAGGTGTTTTTATGAAGTGTAGTTCAGTTTGATCGGCTTGTTTACGGGAGGCAGTTCAGAGGAGATAAACCTGACCTGGATAGGAAAGGCATAGGAGTTTAGTTAAAAACAACAAACCAGTAGACTTATGGTTTCCAGACACAAGTCTTAAAAAATGATTTAAGGTCTTGTTTTTTTAAGTAAATGTTACCAAAAGTAAAGAAAACAGGCCCCTTAAAACAAAGTTTGTAGTGACGTTTATTACATAATGTTGATTTTAAGACTCAAATATGTCACCGGTGACCGTTTTCTTTCACGCACATCCAAAAAAAGACATAAATGAGGCCATACACACCACAAATTTCATAATTAATGAATGAATTTTCGCCTAAATTGAAAGTTACACATAGTAACTGGTTTCAAAAACCTCCACAAACCCCAAAATATATAAGTCATAATCACATTTTATGCATTCTGTGCTCACATTCGGTGTTATTTACTAGGAACAACTCTCTTGACAATGAGCACAAAGGTTTGGTGAATTTTGAAATACCCAAAATAAATCAGAATTAATCAGAATTATTTTGAACATTAAAAAAAATGGTGACAATCTGGTTTTTTAAAGATCAATAACACAAAAGTCTGGTTGAAAATATAAACACTTTAGTTCAGCCATTAATCACATTTTTTCACTTACTTTGAGTGATCCATTGATAATCAAACAACTCATTTGGGTTTTCTCCTCATTTCTGTGGTTGTGAGGACACATGAGGACTTCCTTTACTGTAAACTCTGGTGAAAAGTGTCTTCTTGCAGCTGGAAACACAACAAATGAAAATAAAAACCAAAAATGATGAGGCTTTACTTTGCTTTAACCTTAATTACAGACCATCAGCATCCAGCTGCAGATCAAGTAGACCAGTATGAATCACTGGAAACAGTTCATCTAAGATCTGAGAATATTTCTTTTAAATGTATATTTAATTTTAATGGATGAGCTGCAGAGTAACTAAACCTTGATGTGGGTGTTTCAGGTACATGATCATGAGGGAGTGCTGGCATGCGGTGCCGTCACAGAGGCCGACCTTCAGGCAGCTGGTGGAAGATCACGACCGGGTTTTATCAATGACCTCCACCGATGTAAGTCTCCCTGCACAGCTGCTGCTCGCTGAACACAAAACTCTACCTTTAGTGTCACCTTGGACCACAGTAACACTTCACTTCATAGAGTCCCACCTGACTAGAAAACACATTTCTTAAAGTTAAAGCATTTAAAGTCACACAGAAACGGCACTTAGTTTATTGGAATACATGAATGGAGTTTAGTCACGAGTGGGAAATTAGAGCACCTCCTCCTATGATATCGCTTTGCTAGCTGCTACGACCCACAAGCTAACAGTCAAATGTGGTTTCATATGATGGCCGGAGTTAGCTAGTCCCCAATATCATATTTGATAGGATATATTTATGTATTCGCCGCCAAGTTCAAGATGAGTCATCAGAAAAAAGATTTAACATTTTACAGGAAGAGAAAAGAGAGGGATTTTAACATAAAATCATACATTTATATCATATATTTAGCATATGACAAGAGAACAATTAACACACAGATGCAGGATCAGAACTTGGAAAATGTGTTTTTTATTTCACTGTCTTTAAAAAGTTAGGTTGTTTGTGTTTTATGTATTTACACAAGTTAAAGTCAAACAGGACAATGGAAAATCATGTGCAGGTCTGTTTATTACCTCTACCTAAATAATATAAAATTATTCACAATGTCAAAGAAATATGCAAATTATGTAAGAAAGAAACTTAATTAGAACTTAATTAACATACTAAAAATAGAGTAAAACTATATAATTCGTCACTTGATTATGTGACCAGAGAAGGGATTTGACTGTGACACCCCCAGTCTAACCTTTGACCTCCCCTGTGACAGGAGTACCTGGACCTGGCAGTGCCCTTCGAGCAGTACTCGCCCACCTGTCAGGACTCCAACAGCACCTGCTCCTCAGGAGACGACTCGGTGTTCGCCCACGACCCGCTTCCTGACGAGCCCTGTCTTCCCAAACAGCTTCCCAGTAACGGGGTGATTAGGACATAAAACCTGAGCTGGTGCGGTGGGGGGGTGGTGTGGTTGGACTTTAACCTCCTCTCACAGTTTGAGACTAACAAACACCTCAAGATATGGAAAATTAAAACTCTGCATGCAATACTTCCGCAGTGCTTCAGCTCTTCGATTCGTCTTAAACTCTTCGTCAAGATCCTCTTTGACTGGATTTTCTTCCTCCTCCTCCTCCTCCTCCTCCTACCCAAGAGACTCTTGAAACATTGAAGGATTATTTTTTGCCGTTGAACCATGTTTGCGTTCTCCTTTTCAGAAATGAAATTATATTTTTGTACTCCGGCCAGTCTTTTGTTACGGACAATCTGTGGGGTGAAACCATTCCGTGCCTACTGGGATAAAAAAAATCCTCCTGAGACTGATAAAAAACAGGATATAAGAGGAGGGAATGAAGGGCATTGGTCAGTGACTGGTTGGCGATCCAGTAGGCGAGGACCTCAGATTTTTATCCTCTCGTCTGCACGGAGCCCTAAGATCGCGATAAAAGTTTGCGATGACAAGATACCAGCAAAGCCAGAATCCACACGATGATGGGACTCGTTCTTCCGAAGACGCTCAAATAACTTGTCTCAGCTTTTACAGAAGACAACCGAGAGGATTACATGAGCGTATAAGTGTGTTTTCTCATGAATTTGTACGCCCTCGTCACTTTTTAGCATCCCGAAAAACAAAACAGTTTTGTGATAATCATGGAACAAATTCCTCATCAAATGTGAGGCGAAGTTTCAGGGCCATTCAGTAATTAGTACAGTGAGGTTCGGAGGGTCTTTTTTTATGTATCTAGAAAATGATTTATTGTAAATATATAAATGCAAATATGTATCATATTGCTGTTCACAGCCATGTACTTAAAAGACAAAAAATTACATTTTTTAAAGTATTGTTTTAGGATGGAAGCATTGCAATCTAGAAGACACTGTCATGAAAGTGTAAATCATTTAATCATTGAAAGTGATACAGAAAAGGTTTATTTGAATAATTATAGTGTATATTTGTAAAGATATTTATAGACTTAACATGTGGTTTTTAAGTTCGAAAGGTCTAGTTTAGGATTTTAGTACTGTACGTAAAGATTTTTATTTCAATTTGTTTTTTTTGTAACTTATTTTACAACAGAACTGCGGCGTTATTTTTCACAACTGGCAGGCTCCTCTGGTTTTTGATCCATCTTTTTTTTTTGTTTTTTTTTGTTTACAGTTTTAAAAAATAAGAATGTATGACAGAGGCGAAGATGATTTATGAGAGCGAGTGTGATTCGACCGCCAGAGGAGGACTCGGGAACTGAAGGCTCCTGCTGGATGTTTCCACTGAGTTCAAATTCTGGTTTGAAAAGTTGACGTTTGCAATATCAAAGCAACGATTAACTCTTGCTGGGCAAGAAATAGCAGCACTTCGAGATACGTACCAGAGAGGCCTTTTAGTTTGACTGAAGTACTTAAAGACATATTGAACATCAGCAACAACTAGCTGTGAATCATGAAAAGCCTTCAGAGAACCAGCCTGTTTAAGGAACAATCCTCCCACTGATACTGTTGCACTGTTCACTCTGTTATGTTCAGTACATTCCAGGATGAATTGGTAGCCTATTCGCTAAACAAATCCCACAATGCAATGCTTCCCCTTTACTCCTGAGATGTGTAAATAAGAGTTTATACAAAACCACACCTGACTGAAAGACAACCATTAGATATTAGAATAGTAAGCGAACGAGGGAGCAATCTCAGACACAGCTTTAGCAATGAACTGCATTTCCCAGAATGCTTTTCAGCAGTTATCAGAGAACATTTCTTGAACTTATGGTATTCAGAAAAAATGTGAAAACATGCAGGAGAACTAGTGTTGGCAATCAATTTTCAAGAGCAAACGAACAAAAAAAAGAAAGGTGAACTTTTTTTTTCATTTCTTACCCCAAAGTTACTCTGCATTCAGCTGCAATGCAATCTGGGGTTTTGAGTCCAGTAAGAGTGCAGAAATTGCTCTCTGTTCCTCTTTAACAATGGATTTCTTCATGTATGATTGTTGGACGTCAATGGCTCTAGTCTAGAAAGAAGCTCTTGCTCCTTCGTTCTGAGCCCTGCATAAATTAAATACACCAAATGACAAAAAGGACCCAGAAATTCAAAGTAGATCTCCATTATCTGGTGTTTTTCTGAACAGTGTTAAAGCATTTATAGGTGGATGGTCTCTCTGATGGCTTCAAACTCTTATATCTTGTAACAGAAAGGTCACAGGGTCGATGCTAACAAGCTGTGTGCTGTGTCAAAGTGCACTTGAGCAAGACGCTCAGCACCTGTGCGCACACTCATGGATGCAAACATCAGCTTGAAGGCAGAAATGTAAAACTGATATGTCCTTTTGTGCTTGAGTGTTACTAAAAAGAAAACCTGCCCAGACGCTTGAGATTTTATCGCTGCTCTATAGTATTAATACTGAAATGAAGGCATGCTGTGCGATTTACAGATCACACAACAAAAAAAGAAAAAAATATATATACAGTATATATGTCGGTTTGTTAAAGGAGAATCTGAAGTCTGTGGTGGATCCTTCTTCAAGCTTAGTTTGCTAAAAAAAAAGTGCCAAATTAGTCTTAAAAGTCTATTTCACCGAGTTCTCCAGATCTCTGAACCAAATACTGCACTGTCAAATGTAGGCAGGCGGAGGTTACGTGTGCAGGAAAGGATCATGGGATTGCCAAATGGATACATCTCCCCTTTTTTTTTATGCAGTGGTCTCTCCAGCTGACCCCAAAAAAGCGCAAGGGTTGAAATGTTTACAGAGTCTGTTTTATAGCAAAGTCACAAAAGGGAAAACAACATTCAAGTGGCATTGAAGGGTTCAGAAACATGATTCACTCGCTGCTAAATGGAAACGGTGGTAACACTTTACTGTGCAATGGCCTTATTCCAGTGTGTGAACTGAATTTAAGTAGAGAAATGTATTGGAATTACCCAACAAGACTGTCAGTACTTAATGAAATCTCCTCCTATTTAAAGTACTTAAAAGTGTGAAAATTTGTATTTAATTCTATTGCTGCACTGAGATTTTTATGTTTTTCAGCACCAAATTATGTACTTTTTTATTGGTTTATGCACAGAAACAAGGCCTTTGTAAAGTTAAAGGTTACACACAGGTTATTGTTATTTCTGTTTTCAGTACAGTTTTGCAGTTTTGGCCGAAATCTATGAAGTGCCTGGAATAATTTAGCAAACAAAAAGGAGATTAATTGATTCATTTTGATCATGTTTTGAATGTATAATTGCAAAAAAAACAATAAAAATAAAAAGAGCAGTTTTCACTAGAAGCAGGCTATGTAAGAATTAGCCTCGGTTTTTTTTTTCTTCGAGTGAACAAGACAAAAAGGCACTTGTGTAAAGGTTGGATGGATCTAATGAAACGGATGGTGTTTTGTTTTATTTATTCTTCCATGCTGGGTAAAAGCTTTCCCTATGGTGAGAGTATTTTTATTCATATCGATCTGCTTTTCAGTGTTGTTTTTCATTAAAGAGCCAGAAGATGATGATGATGTAGAGTAGTCATTTTAATAGATACTGATGCCCCCCATCAGGCTTTGCTCCTGGCTTAATTTATCCTTTATTGTATTTGGATTCCCTCCCTGGCCTTTTTTTCTGTATCCTTGTTGAGCACCTGTCTCTCCGTTAGATCACTTTAAAAAAAGGATGTGTTGTTTTTAACATGTGTCTTGTTTATGGCAACAAAAGTAAAGTTGCTGCATGTTCCAAAATGCTGGATATCTATAATAGAAGAAAAAATGGCCCTCTGATCAGCACAGTCAGCAGTAGTGGCACACAGTTATGGTACTGTGCCACACAGACACAGACATAATACACATATTTTTAAACATCCATAAATCCCCTCAGAAATCATAGAAAGAGACGCTCCTTGTAACTCCAGAACTTGCCTGAGACTCACCATGTTTCTAAGTTTACTTCAGTTTCAAAGTAAAACCGTGACAGATTTCTGTGCATCCATGGGTACATTGTAAACAAGAACTGCTCATAGCTAATTCGGCATAATTTTATTAGTGCCAATTTGTCAACATGTAAAGAAATAACAATAAAAAGCTTAAGGCTTCTGGTTGGGCTTTTCCTGTGGCAACTGTGAACTTCACAGTGTCGCTAAGAGACGCGCTGTCAATTTCCGCGGCGAGCTACAAACTACAAATGTTGATGCAAGATGGAACAAGCCCACATAGTGTTGGTTATATACCATTAGTAACTTAAGACATCTGTCCCTATACAAATTCAACTTCTGGGATGACCCATTGTGCTGTTAAGTTTGTTTTTCACTCACAAAATGGAAGCTAGCAAGTTGGGCTAACGGAGGCTAGTTAGCCTAGCTTGCTAACATTAGCACTGATTCCCACTAAACTTAACTCTTAGTTCATGTCCTTCAGCACCTCACCAAAACTGGAAATAAATACATTTCACTGGACAGCAACGCCACAGGATACAGGACTTATATTTCTAGAAAATGTCATAGTTTTAATAATGTTTTTTTTTTAAATTATGATTAACCAGTATTTTTTTTAAAAAAAATCATAAATCTTGAGTTTCAGTGGGGAGTTTTGGTCTAAATTCAGTTTTAGATGCTTTCTCATCATGACAGGAATAACAAAATCCTTGGGGGATATTTAACAGTATTTGTATCAGCAATATATCATCAGCATAATATCATAATGAAAAAATATCAGTATTGGCCTTGAAAAGCGTGTTGCTCGACAGACAGATGTTAAAAACAACATATCCTTTTAAGAGTGAACATGTCTTCTGTGCTATTGAATGAATAAACAGCACGGCCTCAGCAGGGAGGGACTCTTACTGTATGTACAGTCACACATCGGCCTTTAACCACCTATCGTCTCCACTCTGACTGACCTATTTATTCTCTTTTCTGTTCAACAAAAAGAAAATCAGGATTGAAGATGAAACTGGGAGGAGAGGGGTGTTAACTCAGATGCACACCTTTCCTTCCAGAGATATGAAAACTAAACATATTTCTCATATTTTGTTTTATTTTCCAGGCTGGAATGGTTAGTTTTCACACAGCTCTCCTCTGTTTTTCATCCCAGTTTTCATTTTATCATGCAGTTCTAACCTGACAATGTTAGTCCAGATTAATTTATAGTTTGAAATATGCTTTTACGTTGCTGATGTACACGAGTAGAGTTTTTATGTAGCTGTGTGAGCTATTTTGTAAGAATCTTAGAGAGGAAATGATTTTCACATACAGTTTATTTTATTTCCGTGACGTCGCGTTTAATTTTGCATTCCTCGTCAGGTTTTTTTACAATAATGAGACAAAATCATGTTTGTCCTTTGATTTTTTGATTTTTTTTCCAATCCCACATAATTTATTTTTCCTCCCTCTGTATTCATGTTTCTAACATAGAAAGGTGGAACTAACCATTTTGGCATTATGTGATTTTGTTTTATTTTTAAATCATAGCTTGTTTGTTGCAATGTACCTGTTTTGATCATGACGAATCCTCTGTAACATTCCACCACAACAGCCCCTCTGGGCAAACAACTCCCGCTGGGAAAAAACAACTCTCTCTCTCTCTCTCTCTCTCTCTCAGTCTCTCACTCTCTCTCTCTCTCTCTCTCTCTCTCTCTCTCTCTCTCTCTCTCTCTCTCTCTCTCTCTCTCTCTCTCTCTCTCTCTCTCTCTCTCTCTCTCTCTCTCTGTGCCTGACAAACTATGCTGTCAAAAAAGGTTTTCAATAAACATGTTATAATAGCGTTCGCCGTCATTGGTGTGTCTGTCACTGAGAGCATGTTTTTGGACAAACAAACGGGTCCCGTGGCAAAAACAAGTCAAACAAAAACCCCAAACAGACTTTGTGATCCGCGGTGAACAAATCAGAAGTTTATGTTAATGAAATGAAACCAAAATACCACAGAATACACACATCAGTGAATTTGTTTGCCGAGTGTCTCAGTTTGTTAGTGCAGTCGCAGATATCAGGGCTTGTTTTCCTTCTACGCAAACTGACCTAACTGTCGGTTAGACTGAACACAAACAGGCTCTGGACACAGATGGCACACATGATAACAAGAACCTGTGAGACTGTACTTACAGGCACAGCAGTGCTAACGTGCTGATGTTAATCAGGTATGAGGTTTACCATGTTCACCATCTTAGTTTAGCTTTCTAGCATGCTAACATTTGCTATTGGCACTAAACACAAAGTGTAACTGAGGTTGATGGGGATGTCATTAGTTTTGCAGGTATTCAGTCATAAACCAGGCTTAGACGAATTACAGTTTTATTCAGTTATTAAGTTAAGTTTATTTTATTTGACATGGCAACAGCATTGGAAGTGCAACATGCAAAAGCACCAGATGCACTGTGTTGAGTGTTTGTAGCTAATTTACAACACCTGTCCACTGGAGGCTTTTTTAAAAGCTAAAATGAAAAGAAGAAGAGAAAATAAAAAGTCAATTTAAAAATAGACAAAACAGGTAAATAAAAATACAATATCACATGGCATGAAGTTGTGTACATTTCATAAACATCAACCTCATGGTGACGCTAGAGTTAAAGTCAGGGGATCACCAAGCAAATTCATCCTCTGGGGACCATGAATGTCTGTACGAAATTTCATGGCACTCCATCCAAAGCTCAAAGGTCCACTTGTTAGCTTTCAGAGCTTTCAACCGCATTCCACTGTCATCACATGACCTAAATGTGATTCTTCAGTCACGTGATAAGTGGTATATATAGGGGGGGGATTGTGACCCCTGTCTCAGTTTCGGTATGGTCTACGGAGCCTTGATCTTTCTCTGGCCGAGCATGTAAACAGAAGAGAGCAACATTAAGGCCCTTGATGACACCTGAGCTGTTTCCTGAATAATGACGGTGAGTTGCGGTTGAAACCTGTTCCTATTTATTGGTGAACCACAGCCGGGCGTTTGGGGTGTTGAAGTCACCATGAGGCTGCCAGGCAAACAGCAGAGACTCCAGGAATTTATTACACCTGGCCACTATTCACCAAGAAACGCGTAACAGCATGTAACCCGTAACCGAAGATTTTAATTAGAAGTTAATTTCAAGGTAGTACTGACACGTAAAATTTATATTTAAAATGTAAAATGTAAAAAATGTAATTACATATAGACATGCATAAAGGATGCAGTGAGGGAAAAGTAAAGTGAATGTAGACGTCAGTAAACGAGGTATAACTCTAAATCAAACCTCCTTTAAGTTGCAGCAGGAAATGCAGGCAGCACAGATTTCTGCCCCCAGTTCCTGTTGATTCTGTCACACAGTGAACAAATTAGCCTCTCATAGCATCTTAACTGCTCTTTAATCACGGAAAGTCTTTGCCCCTCTGTCTTTGTTTGCTGAGTACAGTTCCACGCCCTCCATCGCCGCCTTGCTGGCTGCGGCTCAGTAAGCAGCTGGTAGGAGGGGAAGCAGCAGGCAGGCAGGCGGGCGGGCAGGCGGGGGAGAACGGGGAGTTGGGGTTTTTTTCGGGGGTACTGAAGCCACTCGGCCCGGGTGGGAGGGCAAAGCTGGACAGTGACAGAGGGAGAGAGAGGGGTCTATGTATTCAGGCTTTTGGCCCTCAGCCCGTCTCAAGTGCGTCCTGAGGGGAACATCCTGCCCCTCGTTGGAACTTCCTCGGCCGGCTGAAGTGGCCCATTCACGGAGGTCTTGTGAGGGGGGCTTGTTTTCGCTGCTAAATGGATGTTTCTGTTTCAGAGGTGTTTGCGCTGGTGGACGCTTTCCATCCCCCCCCCCCTTCCTCCTCCTCTCTCCTTCTCACTCCCTCTTTTTCTCCTTCTCCCTTCTCCCCACTCCCCTCTCTGCTAACCATTGGCTGTCAGTTATCAAACCCCCTCTGTCCCTCTTCAGGCTGCTGTACGACCTTTAAACCACCTCTCAGCCGGCCCACCAGAGGAGGAGGAGCTGGAGAGGAGGAGGTGTGGCTGTACAGTAGCTATAAAGTGATGGGTACATCGCGTTTTTGCAGGATATTTTCCTGTGATGACGACACAGATAGCAAATTCATTCTGAATAGAATTTTTGTAAAACTCTTAAACTTAACTCTTAAACTGCAAAGGGGAAAACATGGTGACGTTTATTAATCCGCCTGCAAAGCAAATGACAGAAACCCTGTATGAAAAGTTACAGATGCTAGCGCTACACAGGTTAGCTAGGAAAGGGGGCAGTTACTTTTGTGTGTGTGTGTGTGTGTGTGTGTGTGTGTGTGTGTGTGTGTGTGTGTGTGTTGTATGTCATTTTAATATGATGCTAACGTGCAAATTAACTGAAAGCTTTGACGACTAAAATTAAACAAAGATTTCAGGAATGAAAGGAAAGAGGGCAGGACTTTGCCTCTGTCTCTGTGACAAGTATTATCTCTTTGCGTTGCATTTTGCAGCTGCTAAGTACACTGTGCTCCCAAGTGGAAGAGGAAAGAAGAAACAGAGAGCAGAAGCTGACCCAGAGTCCAGGAGGAAGGCTTTCTAGAAGATTCTCATGACTCCAGACGGGCCGAGCTGAGAGGCCTCACCCGGGCTGAAAAGCTCAGCTGTTTTTATCGGAGTCTGGCTTCACGTGCTGCCAAGAAGCACTTTAATTGTTTCCCATTCAGGCAAAGCCACAAAGCGTCAGGCGTTCCAGTATATACAAACTATCAGACAACTGAAAATAATTGCACGTTTCAGCCTGGCTTTGAAAAGGCAGCCTTGTGTGTTTTCCACAGTTTAAAGTTTTATTTTGGAGAATCAACAGTCGGAGGAAAATCAAAGATGGCTGCTGAGCGGCCGGACTGTTTGTCTCATCATGAGGTTTCAGTGTCTTTAGTTACACAGCCATTGTGCTAATGTGGTAGTAATAGTGTGTGTGTGTGTGTGTGTGTGTGTGTGTGTGTGTGTACTAAGTTCCTGAAACTGGACCTTGGTATGTTGTCACTGTAAGTGTGCCAAATCAGCGATTAACTGCACTCCCTCTGAGACAGGCGTGTAGCCGAGTGACGTTCAGGAACAGGTGTGTGTAAAACAATCCGGTTTTCAGCGCTCCTTGGAGAACTCCAGTCCCACTGAGTGGCAGGAATAGACCTGATGATAGTTTAGGGACCAACATAGGTTTGTTTGCTGCGTAGGTTGTGGATGCCCCTCTGGCACCCTTCTTGGGTGTCGGTCAGAGAAGCAACAAGTGGTCTTCAATATTATCCATTGTCAATACTTTTTCTTTTCAAAAACAAAGCAGATAAACAAAGAAAAAAGAAAAGAATTCATGATATTTGCAAATATATTAATATATAACAATAATAATAAACTTTATTTATATAGAATCTTTCTTAACAAGGTTACAACATGCTTTACAGGGAAAAACAGCAGATAAAAAACAACTAAAAACACTGGGGGAGGGTAAAGTTCAGTGAAAGGTTTATTCAAATTGAAGTCTGAAGTCTTACTGTACAGCTGAACACAATTTCTGAGGACAATAAGAAAAGAAAAACAAAGAAAAGATCCTCAAACTGCATCAACAGGAAATCCATTTATGGAGAAAAGACTTTACAGCCCCGCCCATACTGTTTGATTGACAGGTGCAGGTACACCACAGCAACTGGAGACAAAATACTATATGAAAAGAGGAAACTTTAAAAGTAACTTTATTACATTTATTAAAGTTTTTGTAACAATGGCAACAGATGATGACACCTTTCGCCACCAGGAGAGTAAAACACCTGAAAACAGTTGATCCACATTTTTACTTTAATCCAAATTTGTTCGGGTGAAACTTTTGAGTGGTGGTGTAAGAAGTACTACCAAAAATATGTCCTCAGTTGGTTATTTTCTGAAAGTGAATGTGACATTTTGATATAACATATTAAGAAGTTTAACTGTTTATGTAAATTTCTGATATGATCTGGTTGTGTAAAATGATGCTACATGAGCTGCACATTTGTAAGATTAACTATATATGCATATAAATTTTATAAAAAACTGATCTGGGAATGTATTGGTATTTAGCTTGATTATACAAATATGAGGACAAATCTCATTTAAAAAATCTGTAATGCAAAAATATGGGTGAAAATCTGAATATACAGTATATTTATTGCTTTGAGTGACTCTAGAGTCTCTAGAGATAAATCAGCAGCTGTGTTCTTATCCTATTTTTCTCTTAATTTTACATTTTGAGCTATCCTCACTATGGTCACGCTTTGTTTACTATAAACTGTGGATGGATGTGTGTGGGAATATAAAACCCAGGTGAAAATCTTAAACAATGAGCCTGCAGGATGGGGCAAATAGTGCTGTAAGTTTTTCAAATTTCTGAAGTGGTTTTAACAGGTAGATTTAAGTGAGTTTCACAGAATAACAAGGACATTAATACATATTTCAAGATGCTGCTCCTCTCATACTTTGTTCACAGCGGTTTACTACTGTAACTGATTCCACAGCGTTTGTATTTCTGGACACCAGAAGTAGCACATAAAACTCTTTGACCCTGCAGCCAAAAGCAGTTCACTGTCAAACATTTGGACATTTTCATGCCAAAATATTCATAAGAATTCAGTGTTTCTAAAACAAGAACACCCACGAAACCTATAGTCATCAATGGTGGAGTAATTCTGGCCAACACTAGACTATTAAATAAAGAATTAAAATTATAAAATTACAAGTGTTTTGTTGTCATTGTGGTTACTGAACAACTGACTCATCAAAATCTAACTATTTAAAGCTGCATTAAGTGATTTTTGCCCACTAGGTGGCCAAAAGACTCCAAAGCAAACTTGAAGCCTTGATTGCAGCTCTAAACATTAAGTCAAATCTAAAATAACATTACATCATCATTATCATCCCGCTGGAGTCACGTTTGTGTCTGATGACTGTTAGCCAATAGCTGCTTCCCTTTTATCTCTGGTTTGGTCTCCTAAGCTGCAACTTTCTTCACCTTGACTTTGTCTGTTTGCTGTTGGTGTTGGGCAGGTGGAGTATGTGGGTTTATCAGGGCTTGTTTGCTAAAAATGGCTAGCTTTGTTCTTTTATGGGGTGTTGATTTGATAAGAGCTGTGAAATTCAACCATACAGTCTATGTGCGACTGGAGGACCAAAACAATGAGCTAAAAGAGGCTAAAAAAGCTCAGTAGAGCTGAAGAGTTTGGTGCTGAAGATATGGCTTAAGTAATTGTTAACACAAGGTTAATATTGCCATGATTTGTTAGTATGACCCCAGTTGAAATACCAAGAGGTTGTGGACTGAGTCAGTCAATCATGAAATAAAGAATACTAATTAAATGTCAAAAACTCATATTTCTGGTCTCAACAGTCATACGCTGACAGCTGGGATATGCTCAAAACAAACTTATTCATACGGTTGTCAGACGACGTCTGAAGGTGAAAGTGTTTACAGCTGTTTCAAAGGCAAGGCGAACAGCCTGCCATCAAAGAGAAGGACAAGATTTGATGATCATTTAAATGAGGAAACTGCACACACTTTCGGACAGTCTGTCCTCGAAGGCGTTCATGGTGTTGGCGCTATTTTGTACATACAAAAAGTGACAAAAGTAGTTGAGCGAGGCATTCAAATTCTCAGGTATTCCTCACCTCCGCACTCCCAGCCAACCACTGCGTGAAGAGGCCATGCTTGTCACATTGTTGGGTTTTGGAAAGTTAAAAAAAATTGGTGGACACATCCCCGCCAAGGTGCTTCAAGTAAAGTAATTCAACAATTACTTTACTTACTTTACCCTTCTGTCAACCGATGATGCTTAAAACAAGCCCCATGAATTATTAGAAGAGCACAGTTTGACCTCGGTCTGCGCTGCAGCAGGGTGGCTGCTCCCTTTTCTCTCCTTGGTCGTCCTCCTTGGAGAGATTAGGAATACCATCAGCAGCCAGGACTCCCTCTGCCATTCCCATTTATGGAACATCTGTTCCATCTCTCTGGCCTTGTCTCTAATTGCTGGATTAGAGGGTGACGGGAAGGCCCTGGTTGTTGAGAGTTGTCTCTGAGCTGTTTTGACATGTTCACCCATGATGTGCAATCATGAGGGAAAAATGTAGGTGTAGGTCATGGAATCAGTGTTCAATAGCATTTTGCAGGATGATTCAAGGGAGAGGAGGGCAGGGTGTATTTACGATTCCCTCTGGTCATTTTCTGAAACTGACTTTATTGATTTACAGACTGAAAGGTCGTGCAAACAAATCATAACTCCTGGTGTGCAGCGTGTCTTACCATTACATGACATTTCCATCTATAGTATTGCTTCAACATTTACTATTTCACAAAACATTATATGCATTACATGTCTGCTATTTATATGACTGATTTCAAGGAAGTTCAACAGTAGAATAAGGCTTCATGTTTCGGTTATAACCAACAGTGACTGTGGGCTAATCATGTATGATGAAGTGTGTGTTACAACAGTTTCACTAACTAGATATTTAAAATAGTTGTTTAAGAAATGCGAGATTTGCTGTCAGAGATAAAAACACAGACTTGAGGAAACAGAAAACACACCATCTGATGTACAATTATATGTATGAACACATTAATATTAATGCAAAACACAGTATGGGCGGTTGCAGAATTATATTTTATTATTTTCTTTTTGTTTTTCCTTCTTGGTGCTGCAGCTACCCAGTGGCTCCACGGGAAATTACTGGATAATGAGAATCTGGTTCTGCGCAGACACAAACCAACACTCACGTAGATACTTCCTGGCTGCTAATTAAGGCAATGTTTGTTATATGTTATATATATGTTCTGTAGGACTTTTGTTTGAAACAGAGATGTAAACAAACCTTTTTTTTACCATTTACATGCACATGAAACTTAAGTTGTTGTAGAAAGAGTAAGAGATTGGCTCAAGTATCGACCGATGAGCCCCATATTCATTGTGTGTCAGTTGGTTTGTGGTTATTTGATTCATTGCACATTTGTTTGGGAATGTGCGGCACTAAAGCATAATATTAACTGAAATGTTAAGGGCGTTAAAGTGGGTCCTGCATTATAACCTGTATCTTGTCTTCCTGTCTTGTAGGGGGCGCTGTGTCAACATTTCAATGGTGCATATTCCTAAAAACACTACAAACAGTAGATTATTGAGGGCTAATTTTAGCCCCTGGGCGCCCTGGCAAATGAATCAGTCCATGCTGCTAAAATACAGCATACCAGAGGTGTGGACTCGAGTTAACAAAATCAAAGAAGACTTGCAACTCAGCTTAGACACCAATGACTCGTGACTTCACTTGGACTTGAGCCCAAATATTAAAAAGTATGTTATTTAAATACAACAAGACAGAAACATACAACATTCACTCTGGTAATAAGAGTGATATGAAAGTGCAATGTCAGCACTACTTTTTTTACGATTAAGCTCAGTTGCACTTGTTTAAAAAAACTTGTTTTAACAAGTAAATACAAATTTTAAAAAGCATTCATGATTTGTTTAAATGTAATATATTATTACTCTGTTGTTAAAACGGCATTACATTTGGTGAAGCTCACATAATGACTTGTTTAGGACTCGAAACTCAAAGTTTAGGACTTGAGACTTACTTCTGACTTGCAAAACAATGACTTGGTCCCACCTCTGCAACATACTCACTGTAGCTGACAATGTTATCTAGATTAGCTTGTTAGCTCTGCTGACCTAAGTTCAGACTAGCTATAGTGGCCTAGAGCTAGCCAGGTTGCACTCCAAAAAAGCAATGGTTCTCTTGGTTGGTGAGGTTTAATTCAATCAGATTATTTCTGTAAATTATAAAAGATTTGTCCTTTATCTTCAGTTAATAAAGGTAAAAATTTATGACTGAATTAAGAGGAATACTTAAGAACAAAGACTGAAACTTTCAGCACTGAAGTTTAGCTGCTGAGCCTGTAAACACTGCAGTGACCAGTGTGCCAATAATCAAATAAATCACTAACTTGTTGGAGTGACAGTGTCCCAACATGAGGCACCGGACCTCAAACAGACTGCAAGACCTGAAAAACAAAATCACAACAACAAACCGAGTGCACTTGCAGGTCGACTGGTAGATAAGAAAGAAACGTTTAAGCTGCTCTTTAACTGGAAAAGAATGTGATTTTGTCTCGTAGCAATGCCTCACAAACAGAGCGAGACTCAAAGGCATCTTTGTTTAGTTTATTTGCCGTGAAATTAGGAGCTATTAAGGCTGGGGAAAATGGTTCCACGTGCGAAATCTGTCTTCCATCTCACGGTCAAGGTAAACAACAAAGAAAGACAGCTCTCTCTCTCACTCTCCCGTGCCGCTACGCTTTTATTTTTATAACCTTAAGCCAGTTGCAGGTAGCCCCACTCAGAGCACAAACCTCCCTCTCACCAGACGTCTGACCTAGAAAGTAGCATCAATGACAAACTTAACAACATAAACCACCAACAATACATCTCTTTCTGTCACCCTCACATTTCCCATTTTTATTTGACCTTGCAGAGTGTTCTGATCACACACACACACACACACACACACACACAGGACCACTCAAACACACCTCCTTCTCCTTTTTTGTCAGCCAGAAACGAACATGACTGATGACACTGAGGTAACACAACGCTACCGATGTGGAATTTAAAGTGGGCCTGTGAAACTTAGCTGCTACTGTCAAGACAGACCCCATGTACACAGGGCCGGGCACGCCGCGGTGGATAGAAGGTGTGAACAGGAAGTTCACGGCTGCCGCAGGCGGCGACGGAGGATATTTTCACCTGACTCACAATGACCTCATCAGGTTGAATGGCAGGACCTTGGCGTTGTTGAATGTCATGTGGGATACTTTACTGACACAAAACGAAAAGGCAAAAACTGGAAAAATAGGCATCAGTTTTTAGGCATTTGGAGTGGCATCCTTCCTTTTGTGACAGAAGATTTATCTCCTTCAAAGATCATTATGAGAAGATTGTGTGATCTTTCACAAGGGAAATAAAAACCTAGATGAATAATTATGCTTGATAAAAAAGAAATAAAAAATACTGATGGTAAATTAAAATGATGAGATGCAAAGTCACAATTGGGGAATGAAATAATGAGACACTAAATTATGAGATACTACGTCAACATTGCTACTTAATGATTCAAAATTATGAGATAAGTCAAAACTACTCACACACTGGTGAGTAAAAACTGACTTGACTTACACAGAAGTCGAAATTTGGACTTTCTCACAATTCTCTCATCATTTTGACTTAATCGATTATCAAAATAGTTGGTAATTGATTTTCTTTCGATCGATTAATCGATCAAAAGAAAATCGATTAAAGATCGATTAACTAATAATTGCAGCTCTACTTCTTATCTTTTGACGAAGTTTTGACTTCCTAAGTCAACATATGACTTCCCGTGAGTATTTTCATTTTTATTATGCTGAACTTTCATATTTGTTTGTTTTTCTTTTTCCTGGAAATGTTCTTCCACAGTGAGTCTTATGCATCACAGCCAAATTAAACCCCACTGATTATTTGACCAAGGGCATCTGTTTTTTTAAGATATCATCCAGCAAACAGATCAATAACAGAGAGGGATGAAAACATCACCCCCTGCAGTTTCCACGATGCTGCCATCAGCCAGTATTCTGTAAGCGTGATGAAACGCACTTATTTATGCTGCAAAATAACAGCACAGCTCATGTATTTTTCAACAGTGCGGCCAACTTGTCCAGATTTTGCAAGTTTGCAAGTCAGCCCTTTGCTTTTCTTCTCTTAGTTCTTGACTTTAGAAACTTCACTCTGGTGTGAAGCAGAAGCTTTGACTGATCAGGTCACTGTTTTATATCCACATTCAAGGGATTCAGATTCTGCTTCTGTCCACAGCGAAATGATTCTCAAGTACTGTACTTCAATACAGTTTTGAGGTGCTTGTACTTTACTTGAGTATTTCCATTATATGCTACTTTATACTTCTACTCCACTACATTTATTTGACAACATTAGTTACTTCACAGATTCAGATTATTCACACAAAATATAAATGTATAAATTATGATGTATTATTATGGATTAAACCACCCAGCAGCATATAAAGTAGTAGTAGTTTAAATTAGCTCCGCCTTTACCATATATGTATGTATGTATATATGTATGTATATATATGACCATATATGACCAGTCAGTGGTCATAATGTTATGGCTGATCGGTGTATATATTATACTGAAATTGGCCATTCTGCATAATGAGTACTTTTGGTACTTTAAGTATATTTTGAGGATAAAACGTATGTACTTTTACTTAAGTAAGATTTTGAATGAAGGACTTTTACTTATAACAGAGTATTTTTACATTGTAGTATTGCTACTTCTTCCACCACTGTTGAACTGCAGAAAAAGCCTCTCACACATCACAATATTGAAAAAGAGTTCATAAGTCAAAGCCATAGCATTCATGTCACAGATGAATGAAATTTAATGATCTGTCCTTGTGACAGAAAGCTCAGCAGTAGACAGAGCAGCTCAAAGCAAAAAGAAGCTGGAGTAGAACGGTGTGTGCTGCTGTGTGTGGGGTTACTTTGCCCTGTGCTTTGTCCAGTTGAGGTTAGTTAAGTTAATACAGAGTGCAGGAACATGAGGCTGATTTCTCTGTCACGAAGCCATCAAAAGCCGCTCTGTTTGTGCTTCTAGTTTTTTGCAGCAGCACAATACTGGATAGCTACACTGAACTGGTGCATAAACACACCTTGTTGAGGAAATATTGAAGGTTAGACTCAATCAGAATTAATGTTGAGATTGGCTTTTAACGGCTTTGCTTTTAACTTTGTATGTTTGTTTGTTTTTTTAAAGGAAATCCCATGAAAATTAGCGTCACCGTAACTTGGTTTCATCCACATCCATAACATTCACCAAATCTCTCTTTTTAAGTCATTTATTGAATTTCTTAGCTGTAATCTTTACTGTCTAAAATCATTTACACTGCTACTCGCTCATGGACTCGCCTCTTCTGTCGAGCCGTGACATTTAGCCCACAAAGGTCTTGGGCTTATGGGAAATGGTGCTTCGTTTTCAATAAGATACCGTCCTTATCTAAACATATGAAGCGAGCCACACGACATACTGTACAGAAAGGCTCTGATCCAGAGCTGGATCTTAGTTATTAGAATTAATACAAATGTCAATGAGATTTTGAATGAGGTTTTCGTCCTTCTGGAACAGGAACCCAGAAGTTCCGTGTGTTTCCCACTCTGGTGCCACTGGCCTGTTGCTTACTTTTTTATTTGAATGGTTACGAATGCAGGATGCTTGTTTTCCACTTTAGTGTGCAAAATGGTCATGCTCTATTGGGTTGCTCCTCGAGGGATTTATTGTAACATACTCCACTTGATAAGATTATTTTTTACAATAAATTAAGGTTGATTAATGCGGCCGTTTGAAACATTTCACATAGCTTGTGCTGCTGGAGCACTGCGGCTGCCCGTCTAAGGAGCACTAGAGAGGAAAATGATGTCATCTTTAAGGTGACTTCAAGGGAAAAAGATGCAAACTGCATTATTATACAATTGCTGCTAGAGTCTTTTAAAAGTGGCCATTCAGGACCAAAACACATAATAAATATTTTAGCAGCAGTAGCAATAGAAATCCATCCAGCACTGCCAGCATTGTCACAACACAGCAGGGCTGTACAGCAGGAAAAAGTACAAGCACGGAGCCACCCTGCTACTGGTCATACTTAAAGTATTATTCAGGTTAAGCTGCCAGACCTTTACATGAACCTTTGATACTGTGGGATTGAGTTTCCCCTGTTGTCAAAAAAAGTTAATAGAATATTCCTGTCTGCTCCGAGTCTGCTCCATAAAACATATGAAAAGGTTTCGGGTCCCAGCTCCCTCACCGACTGAGGCTTCCTCTAATAGCCTACAGGGAAAATAAATGAGGATTCCCATGGCGGCAGTGATCGCAGGAACTGCTCGCTTGCCATGCCGTTTTATTGACATCCAAAATCTACCTACGACTCATAATTAAATTATGAGCTTAGCAAGGTTATTCAGAGTTATGACATTTATATGCACTGAGCAAAGCCAGGCTGCTTCTGTGCATGCAAATGAAATATCCCTTAGATGTTTTGTTTATCATTTAAAGCAGGGATCTGTGGGCTTTAGAAATAAATAGTTTTCAAGTATTATTTACTGAAAAAGGTCCTTTACATGTCCCCGAGACTAAAAATTGATAAAGCTCGAGTAACCAGGTTAACACTTCTTAACATAGCTGCTGTCTCCTGTGCTGTCAGTGTGTGATGGATGAGCTGTGAGGGAGATTAAACGCTCCTCCGTGTGCAGTGACAGGTGAGTCCAGCGGCTCTGTGCTCTGTACGCTGCATTTCTATCGTTCTCCAAACGGCACAAGGCCCTTTGTCAAGAGGCGGACTACAAAGCCCCCTCAGGTCTCCATTGTTCTCTGCAATCAATATGGAGGTGCAGCGTTGGAAAGCACCGCTGGCACTGTTAGGGGAGTTCAATTAAAATGATGGTGAAATATTGTGTATCACGGTAGAGTGCTTTTATAGTATAAAAATGATTTAACATATGAAATAAAGTATTTTAGAGTGTTACAGTATGTTATGACATGTTTGAACATTATTCCAGCAGATGGAGAAAAGAAAAGTGGCATAAAAATATAAAATATACCTAAAAAGAAAGCATTATATAAAAATAAAGGCAATAAAATGACTTATGTAAACATATACAGGTGTCATTTTCATTATTTTCCAGGTGTATTTTTACTGTATATGTCTCTGAATTACTTACATGTACTGACTGAAAGTTTGTTTAAGTTGTTGCCACCGTTATCAGTCACAGTTACCCACATAAATGTGACTACAGATCAAATATGGATAGCTATACATGACACAGAACATATATGATGACAAACAGGGAACATTTAAGCTTGTATGTATCCAATAACTTGAAAAAGAGGCCACCCATCTGTCTTTGTCTGTCTCTGTACTGTTATACTTTTTAAATATCAGTTGAATCAGTGCTTTTATACACATGTACAAGTATATTTGCCAATTTATGATCATTCTAATATCTTAATATGTCCTTTAAAGCAGACTTGATTTTCTACACAATGTCAAACCACAATAGAACTGACATAATTTCTGACTTTTTCTTTGAGAGTCACAGTTACAGTACCTATTAGGCAATGGTATATTCTGGAGTATTTTAACTCAACTCAACTTTATTTATATAGAGCCTTTCATACAAACATGCTACCCAAAGTGCTTCACTGAGCAAGGATAAAACAGCGCAGACAAAACAAAAAAGAAAAATAGACAACAATAAATATAATTTAGCAAAACTCAAAATTACAAAAATTAAAAAATTAAATGTTAAAAATAGATAAAAGCCAATAAAATACACCTCAAGTAAAAGCCAGGATAAAAAGACATGTCTTAAGGTTTCTTTTAAAAATGTCCACAGAGGTGGAGTCCCTCAGATCCTCAGGCCGGCTGTTCCAGAGACTAGGACCACAGTGGCTAAAAGCTGGCTCCCCATTCGTTGAAGCGTATCTACATAGCCAAAAGTATGTGGACACGCATACACTCCATATGGACACCTGAACATCTGTGTGATTGTTTAACATCTATTCAATTCAATTCAGTTTTATTTATATAGCGCCATATCATAACAAAGTTATCTCAGGGCACTTTTTCGAATAGAGCAAGTCTAGACCGACTCCTCATATTTACAGAGACCCAACAATTCCCACCATGAGCAGCACTAGGCGACAGTGGGAAGGAAAAACTCCCTTTTAACAGGTAGAAACCTCGGGCAGAACCAGGCTCTGGGTGGGCGGTCATCTGCCTCCTAAACTATGGGCATTATTCTTGCAGACTTTCCACCAGAGTTTGGAAACTGGCTGCAGGGGATTTGCCATCAGTGAGGTCCAGCACTGATGTTCCCTGATCCAGTTCATCCTAAAGATATTGGATGGGGTTGAGGTCAGGGCTCTGTGCAGACCAGTCAAGTGCTTCCAAACTAAATTGGGGAAACCATTTCTTTATGGACCTGACTTTGTCATGTTGATGCAGGAACTGTTTCGCCACAAAGTTGGACGCACACTATTGTCTAAAATATCGTGTGATGTAGCAGTAAGATTTACCTTAATTGGAACTAAGTGGCCCAATCTATGAAAAGGAGACTTGGACTGAAAGTACACAAAATCACATATAATCTGCTCGTCTCATTTCTGAGTTGCAGATGCAATTTAGCTCCATAGTATGGTTTTTACATGCAATGGACACATACACATACTCAGTTGTAATGTGTTTATACATAGTGATTATACACTGGTATATTTATGGCCAGTTTTATATACTTTCCATCTTTCTTTATTTTCCTACATCACCTCAGTCAGAGACTGTCAGTCTCCATGGAGGTTGGTTGGTTTTATTCATTCAAAGAGCTGCAGTGTTATTGTGATTGTTATTGTGAGTATTTGGAGAACTTTTATGTTTTCCATTCTTCTTGTTTTCCTACATTATTGTATGTCAAAGCAGAGCGAAATAAACTCAGTGTCTCTTCTTTACATATTGTCACATCAGTTAGAGACTGCAGGTGACACAGCCCAGTGTTATAGCCTTGTGTTTTATAGTGATTACAGCGCATTAAGTATTCTAGTGTGCCATCACTCTTGTCCTTTCAAGATGACAAAGCAAAGCAAGCCAAAGAATGGATTTTTTTTTTTCCATTTCCGTGTCAGAGCCTGCTGCAGCTGAGGTTTATAGTGTAGCTCATCATCTATGGTGTAAACATATCATTACATGCTCTCATATGCACATTTAAAGTCTGTATTTTGGGACTGTTTGGCACATTACCTCTCATTCTTGTTTTGCCAACATCATGCCAAAGCACGGCAAAATAAAAGCACCCAAACCTTTACTTCTTTCTTGATAACAGCATTCAACAACAGAGGCAGCAACTGCACTTTGCCTGTCCTACATATGATGTAAATACTGTATAGTGTTACATGCACTCATATATTTGCGCTGTGTTCTCCTGTTAAGGCAGAGCCAAATAAAAGCTTATAAATGTCATATTTCCTTTTCAGTAAACAACAGAGGCTGCACAGCTGTGGTGTATATAATGATGCAGTACATTCTGTATATACATAATTATTATAAGCGCTCATACATGCATACATCTACAGTGTGGCTTTCTACATGTGTTTAAAGCAGAGCAGCACAAAAATGTTGCTGTTTTCTTTGTGTTTTAAGAACAAAGGCTGTGACTGTGGTTTACTGTCTGACCCACATATGGCCTAATTACATTACATTAGTACATGTACTTATACAACTGGTAGGAGCTGATCAGTAGCCATATTCCAGTTTAAGATTGCAACTAGTGGGAGCCTAGCAACTTCTATATTGTCACCAGTAATGTCTACGTATTCTTGAGCGAGCCACAGTGGCCGACCCTGTTTTCTGACCCCTCTAAATAAATCCATATATCTAGGGACGGAGTGTAACCAGAGAGCAATATTTAAAAATGTTTAAATGACTTGTTCCTATTGGTAGTAAAGGTTTCTCTTCTCTTCACAGCTGCATGGTAGAAAAGAGCAAGAAAGGCACAGAAGTCTCGTACTTTGCCCATTTTTACTCAACAACGGCCTCTCTTGTTGAAAGAAACCACAGGCTGTGGTTTATAGTATAATTACATACTGTAGTATGTACATTGGGTAATTATAGTATCACATGCACCCATACAGTTGCAGTGTGTTTTCCTACATCACGCCAAAGAAGAGCCAAAAAAAAACCCCACAAATATCCTGCTCTCTTCTTTAGAGAAGAGGCCACAACTGTGGCTCTGAGCATAGTTCCTACATGTTGTAACTACAGTATTGCATGCAAGTATTCAGAGTCTTTGCATTTAAAAGGAGAGCAAAATAAAATCACATAAATCTCATATTTTTCACTTTTTCTCTCTCTCAGAAACACAGGCTGGAACTGATTAGTATAATCATATACATGTAGTAGATCCATGCATCCATCCATCTGTTTATCCTATTCAGGGTCACTGAGGGCTGAAGCCATAAAGTACATACATGCATTCAATGTGTAAGATTAGTCAGTATAGTCAGAAAGCAGTGATGTGTTTTGCTTTGTTTTCTTTTGGTACTCCAACACACTGGATTTGAACAGAGGGCTGAGATTAAAGTGCAGACTTTCAGATTTAAGTATTACTATAAGACATGTAGCTCTTTTTATACACTATACGGCACAGAGTGTTTAATATTCTACATACCTTTCTATATATATCTATAGCTGATTGTTCTATTGGTCTTTAAAAGTTATTTTTGTCCCTTTATATTCTTTATGCATTCTGCCTCCATTTGGTCAGTGGAGAAGGCATCTCAGCATTTCTCTGCACATTATATCAAAATATGATTGTGTATTATAGCAAAGAAAACAGTGACTTTTGTCAAAAATGAAGCCAAACACAGAAATCACAGAAATATTGTTGCTTCCACTCGTCAGCCAGTGACTGTCAGACAGTCCTGCCCAGCCAGAGGGTTTATTGTGCTGTGACACTCAGCTCAGCCAGCCAACAAGCAGCCCACACACACACACACACACACGCACATCCTCCACCAGCAGCACCACCGCTGGCTCTGGACCGGCTTGTTAGGGCTGGAAGCGGGCAGTTCAACAGCTTCGGCCGGGCCGGGTCAAAGGAGCGCGGCAGGGAGGACGGCCAGCTCTGGCGGCTGCTGTCCCTCTCCAAGACAACTGTTGACGGCCAGAGAGGCCCAACTGGGCCAGGGCTGGGCACGCTCAATAGCTCCCATTGACAAGGCACTTCCTGGAGGCAGCAGTGCACAGAGAAATAAGTAGAGAAGAAGAAGACGTTTCAAGAAAAGTAGAGGAAGTGAAGATGGAGGACGGAAAGAGAGCAGAGAGAGGGGGAGGAGAGGGATGTCAAAAAAGACAAAAGGAGGAAAGCTGGAGGAGAGAAGAGGAGAAGAAGGAGAAGAGGAGTTACTCTCTGAAGCGAAAAGGATGAGGAAAAGAGGAGATGAGGTAAAGCAAAAGAAAAGACAAGAGAAAGATGACAAGACAGAAGGAGCAAATTGCTAGGATCTGAAAAAGATGAAAAAGGTGAAGAGACAAAAAAGGGGTGAGATATGGAGACAAAAGACAGGAGAAAGGAGAGGAGGAGCTGAGTGTGCCGTAGAGGAAGAAATACAGGAAGCAGCAAACTGCAGCCATGCTAGCAGCTCTGGGAAACTGTACTTTGGCACAAAGGTGTTTTGAGCTCAATGCTAAGGTCAGCATGCTAACATGCTGATGTTTAGCAGGCAAATTTCACCTTCCTAGTTTAGCATGTTAGCATGCTGTTTGCTAATTAGCGCTAAACACCAAGTACAGCCGAGGCTGATGGGAATGTCATAAACCAAAGTGTTGGACAAACAAAATCTTTGACCTGATGATGGCACTACAGGAAAAGTCCGACGCTGTGTCTCAAATCGCGAACTTAATTTACACTTAATATTTTGAGTGCATAAGTGCGTTCACACTGACACGTATGGCAAAATGCAGTTTACTGGAAGTACCCGGATGATGTACTATTAACTGTCAGAAAGTTGAGTGTGGAGCGCTGCACACTTCTCTCACTCAACGGTCGCCGTCTTGGCTACGTAGCGGAAGGGGAGGGACCACCAACGTATGAAAATGGCGCCCGCGGTTGCGATTGTTACGGCTAAAAGTAAAATCACGTTAATTTTTTATAAATTTTTAATATAATTGAATTGAAGTCAAGTGAGCAAACAAGCTGGCAGATATTTGCGTGCGACAATCACGGTAAAGTGTTGGCGATAATGCAATCCGCAATTAAAAAGAAGAAGAAGAAGAAGAAGACGTGGTCAAAGGTTGCGATTGTCATTTCCGGTAAGCGCAAAACAGCAGTATTCGATTTGAGACACTACTCTGTCAAAATTAACGCACTACACAAGTCAGTACATAGTGTACACAGTATACTGCATGTAAGTGTACTAACAGAAGTATCCTAATTGAGACACAGCTAGAGGATCACCAAAGTTACTACAATTCAAACTGAGGGGAACATGAATGTCTGTACCAAACTGTGTGACAATCCATCCAATAGTATATATTCAGTCTGGACCAAAGTGGTGGAGCGACCAACCAGCGTTGCCATCCCTCGAATCACATCGCTGGGCTAAAAAGGAGAAAAAGGAGAAGAAAAGCAGAAAGAGGACAAGAAAGGCTGAGACGACAGAAGTGGGGATTGGGAAGAAAAAAAGAGGTAAAGATAGACGAGTAGGAGATGAAAGCAGACAGGACCAAAGGAGATGGGAAGAAGAAAAGGAAGCGAAGAGAATAAAGAAGATGAAGAGAGGTTGGCGGGTTTGGGGAATTCAATGTAGACCTGTAACAATGTAGAACACACACACACACACACACACACACACACACACACACTTGTCTCTGAAGTGTAATATACTCTCACTGAGAACCCAAAGGTTTCTTCTTCTTCTCCCCTCTCTCATCACCTTCTTCACTTACTTCTTCTTCTGCTTGTTGGTTTGCCGCTTCTTTTCCTCCCCCCCCCCTTTCTTTTTTTCTTTGGACTGTGAACAATTATCACATCTGGAACATTCCTCCTGACGTCCTCGCTCCTGTATCAACAAACATCCGCCACCTACTTTCATCTGACCACAGACACCCGGGTCACCATTATGTCGGCATCTGGAACTTCAACTTGTTTGCTTAACTGATGCAGAAAAACTTTAGGTAATAATGTGTTTTCCTGGTTTTGTTCCTCACTGGCTGATATAACAAATGTTGAGCAGCTGTTTTTGTGTGTTGCATCATCCTGTAATTTGTTCCTCCTACAAAATGTGTTTCCCTTGGCAATTTGTTTTTCATTTGAAATTCATATCTGGGAAGAAAATAACATATTTTTAATGTCTGGATTGTTTTTCTATCTCTGGCTATACAAACACAAAAAAATCATGTCGTTAGGGTGACAAAAACTGGCAGTTGAGAGAAAGTTACCAGGCTATAGACGACGTAGTCAAACACATTTCTGGGGGACAGAACCAGCAGCTGAACCTGCAGTTTGAGCCTATCTGCAGTCTGCAGCCTCCCTGCAAAATACAAACATTAGTAACAAACACACTTACAAGTATGAGACACAACGTACAAGACATGTTTGATGATTTGAAAGCATCTGTAACAACCGCTGGAAGCTTCTAACCGTAACCCTGACTATATGCTGTGTGGTGTTGTTTTGTACTTAAAGTTGTGCTTTGTAGGAAATGTGCAAACTAAAGACAAACCTGAGTTTGTTTGAAATAAAAATAACAACTGGTAGTGAACATGGGCATGTCTCATGGCAACACCTGTCCCTTAAGGCCCTTCACACCAACATTTATGATCGTAAAATTGAGCACCAAATTTGCTTAATCTGAATGGAGTCAACATGACGAGAGGAATCAGCACCAAGCTAGAGTAACAACCCTTGACACGTGAATTTGTCCAACAGTGTTGACCTCTGACGGGGTGATCAAGTCCAAAATGGGGGAAACTATAGTTTTAGCAAATGCTAAATGCAATCATGCACCAGACCACCCCCTGGCTCCTAAAAAACATGTTCATGTGCAACTAATTTGCAGCAGCAAATATATTTTATGGGAAGTGAAATGCCAGCTGAATTCAATGTTTGACAACATACTGAAACTGACTCGAAGCACAAAGACACAATCTTTAATATTTGTCAAACTTAATTAGGTTTCTGCCAAAACATATTTGTAAAAGCAAATGAGAAGTATAGAAGCATATTTTGTGAGAGAGATATCTCTTAGTAACACTACTTGATTGATTAGATGTTGTGATTGACTTCTTCACTTTGCTACTGTTAGCTGGTAAGTGTAGCAGATGTTACTACCTCGACTGCTAGCATCTGTACTATAACTGCAATGACTTTCACTTGGTTGCAGCTGTTCGGAAGTTCAAACTGAGCCTATTTATAACGGGAGTGTTTACTAAATGGAGATTCACGCTTCACAAAATTAAAATGGGTACAGAAAGAACAGTAGTATACGACCCCTTTAGACTGAGGAGTAAAAGAAGAGTAATATTGTTGACAATTAGAGTAACTTCCTGTTTACACAGGTGATAGTTTTTGATTGGACAGCGCTACAGATGTTTCCAAGCAACTGATTAACACATTACTAAAGTCTTTAATATCTAGGACAATCTGTAAGTTTTACTGGTGCAACCACATTTAGTAAATCACTAGTTTGAAACTAGCTAGAAAAAAACTAAGGAAAGACTTTACACACAAACTCAGTGAGCTGGTGCAACAGTTTATTTTAGTTTGTACAATAATCAACATACACTTTGCGATTGTATGTGTCATACCAGAGTTAGCTTAAAGCTCCTCTGCTGTACAAAATTATGCACAGCATGACATCATATCAACAAGAAGTGTATGTAAGGCAAATTTAAAAAAAAAAATTTTTAAAAGGCAGGTGTATGCAATGCACAAAGTAGATTATAAAGTTTAGGAGCCTTTGGCAGGTTTCCTGTTCCTGCACACCTGCCTCTCATCAGCTGATCATCCCTTTGACCGGCTGCCTGCTCAGCTGTTCCTCGTTGGCTCATCAGCCAGTGCATAAAGGCAGCTCTTTACACTCAGCCTTGTTGGATCTGTAGTTTCTTTGGCTGTTAGCTCACTGCCATCCTGTTGTTTAACCTTTAAGTTCAGTAAAAGTGCTTTATGTCTTTAGCTGCTATGTCACATTTCTTCTTTGCTATCACAGGACATAGTTAACATGATGGCCAGCCTTGCTGAAGAAACATACATTGACAAAAACCTTTTACACTTGAAGGTCTAAGAATAAAGACATTAGTATCACCTGCCCGTCTTAATTGACAAGTGGCACAGAAACCACAGCAATCAGCTCTTGGGTGACAAAAATATACCTTTGGTCCAAACCTGCAAAATATTCAGTGTTTTTCTGTATAGAATTGTGATAGCTTGTTAAATCATGAATTAGGTGCTGAAAAGTCACAGCCCGAGTGTTCAAGCTTGTTGCTCCAACATTTAATCACTCACGGGGTGAAATGAAGAGGGGTTTGTGGGTGTTTCTTCAGTAGGTGCCTACTTCAGTGAAAGGCCTGCTCCATATCTTCCCCACTGTTTGGACTGAATTGCTTTTTGAATAATTCCATGCCTGATTTCTTATGGCTGTTAGCGCCTTGCTGTTCGTCTCTATGAAAGGAGGCAGAGGGGAGAGAGAGAGAGAGAGAAAACACACTGGTCCCAGGCCTAGTTAGCCCCAGCGCTAAACCTGTCCACACCACAGCAGCTAACACAGCTCCCTGTCTGAGCGCAGTGAAATGATACCCATCCCCGAGGTAATAAAAACCTCTTTGCTAATCAGAACACCAGGTTTACTTTGTTTTTCAGGGTGTGTGCAAGAGAGGGAAAAAACAGACTATCAGAATAAAGCGAAGTGGAGGAGAGAGGCGAGGGGAGCTGTTGCCTAGCAACCGGCAGGCCTGACAGGTGATTTGGGGGATGGCATGTTGAGTTCATCCAGTTGTTTGCTTTTTGTTTTTTTGCTTCCTTTGGTGCTCTCCAGTTGTAAAAACATCTGCTGTTCTCAAATAGCGACGTCTTTGTCTCAAAGCCGAGGACTGCAGGAGGAATTAACAACTAAACTTCATCCATCACTGGAAAACTTTAACGTACTCACTGTTTTTTATTCATATGATGATTAAATATACCTCTTTTCTTTTCTGGCCACACTGGAGCAGCACAACAAGCACTGACATCACCTTTGTGTCTCTTTAGCTGCTAAATGCAAGCAAGTTTATTTATATAGCGCAATTCAAATGCGCCACTATGTTCACGAGCTTTGTCTGTCTAGTGCACAGTAGGGTTATCGGAGCCTTTGCGCTAAAAACAAAAGCCTGCTGCGTCTGGAATGTACAGAAGCTGTACAAGGACTGATCTGAATGTTATTAACAGAAAGACACAATGCAATTTCTGCCTGTGTTAGACTAAAGTACAGTCTGATGCCACGTTCAATAATGGCTACTCTTTGATCTGACATTTTCAGCTTAAATCAGTTGCTACAGTTGTCAAGACGCCATCTATGCATGCTGGCATGGCACTCCTGATCTCTGATAAACATAAGAAAGCTAATAAGAGGAAACAACCTTTTTTGTGTTCTCATGATAACGGGTTGATTATCTTGTTATCTCGAGAACAAAACTCGTTATCTCTAACGGCATTAAAAAAAGTACTGCCGTTCTCGGCTTCTGTAGGAATGTGTTGAGAGTGAACCAAAAAAGTAGGGTTGCGAGCTGTAAAACCAAAATAATGAGCTCAAAGACGGTGAAATGTTCAGAGGAACAGCAGAGTCAATCATTCTCTGTGGGTTTGTCACTACGAGCGACAGTGTAGCTTTAAGGTTGCAAGGTGCAAACAAAACAATGTAAAGGCACTAAAACACACACTTCAAATATTAAAAACATTAAAACACAAGAGAAGAAGTAAAAGGAAAAGTCTTCTTATACCTCCTTTCAATCAGTACTTAATAGTCAGTGCTTTAATAGTGTGCTTGTAGATTGTTTTTCCAAAATCATGTTCTTACATACATCACACGTTTCCAATAAAATTGAACAGATTTCAAGGATTTTCTAACATTTAAGTGCCTATATTTTTTTTTTTTTTTTTTTTTTTTTTTTTTTGCCTAGTTCAAAAGCACTATTACTACTGAAGACTGAATATGAAACAATGACTTGTTCACATGTTTGAAGTATGAATATTTTTCTTTTTATATGGTGTGAAGTCTTGATGTTTTGTAACATTTCTTCTGTTGCTGTGTTGTGTAAATTGTTTTCATTATGGCAAAGACTCTTGAAAAAGAAGTACTCTGATCTTGAGACTATCCTGCTAAAACTAATTAATGTAAATATTGGTAGAGTGGGTGCGTACTTACACTAAAACTAATGGGTCAGAACTTGGCCATTGTGGTGTTAATCTGATGGGCAGCATCTACTGAAAGCACTCTCTGTATGAATTGTGCAACATATCATTGTTAAGACTCTGGCCGGCCCCATCTCATATCCATAACTCAGTTTTCCATCATTCACTTTTGATAACATTCACACCTGCATACAATGAGTCCATGCTTACACTGCACACTGCCTTTTTTGAAGCGTGTCCAAAGGCGACTGCCTCGGGTCAGCAAGTTTCGTTCAACCTCCTTACAAGCACCAATCCCCCCCCCCATACCCTGATCCTCTTTCTTTATCAGCAAAAAGATAAGTGCTAAAATACGACTAGCCATAACACTTTAATATTCCCTCTGCGATTAACAAAATTGTGCTTTAAAAAATAAAATCTGCCCATTAGCCACTCTGGGCAGATTTTAAAGCTCTCCCTCTGGTGCAGAAACGGGGAATAATGGGATGATGGAGTCTTAATCACCCTCCTTCAAACTTCAGTCCCACCCACAGACATGGAGGAGAGGGTTTTGGGGGGTTGTTGGAGGAGCAGACGGGGCATTAGGAAGGAGAGGTGGAGGGCTTTGCAGGTGAATAGGTAGGGAGGGTACGGATTAAAAAACGCAGGAGAGGAGAAAAAGCCTGGAGGTCAACTCGACTGCCAAGGCACTGCCTTTCATGAACGCTCAGTCTCCCTTTCATCTGCCCGCTCCTGCCTGAGGAAAAAGAGGATGGGGGGGGGGGGGCAGGAGGAGTGACACAATGCATGCAGGGAGAGGGAGGCAGGGTGCTATTAAATCAATGTTAATCTATCTGATGTGAGATGCAGTTTTTCATCTGCTGATTAACATTCATTACACATTGCATCACATTCAAAGGAACTTGTGGAGTTTAAAAAAAAAGTTTAAAAAAAAAAAAAGCAGCAGACAGAAAGCGTCAAAGAATATTTTTATGGCACTGAGCCGGTTACCTCACACAGATTGAAAAGTGACCCTCAGATCACCCTGAGAACCCAGAAAAAGGCTCCTTTTCATTACAGCTGTACAGTAGCTGCTGGCGCTGTTGTACGCATTTCTGCTGTGATGTCAAAGCTTTGGTGAGTGGTTGAGGTTGGGGGGGGGGTTGGGGCCGGGCGACTAGCGGCACAGCTGGGCAGCTGTTGGGGAGAGCCAAGGATCCCTCAGGTCCTTTTTTAAATAGGCCTTTTCATACAACACCCACTCCAAGTACTCCAAGAAACAAAGAGGAGGGAGAGGAGCCGGCCACAGAGGGGAGGACGAGTGCGCAGTAAACAAAACTCAGTTCATCGAGGCCGATCAGGCTTGTTTACGGACCACAGATGTAAACTGCAGTTCCCTCTGTTGTGGAAAAAGTGCGCCATTGGTCTCTTCTGTTACACGATTGTTATTTCATGCTGTCAACACTGTTGGTCAAGTGGCTTTCTGTACAATATACGAAATCGGACGGGAAGAGTGTTAGACTCAACAGGACGTTTTGATTTAAATACACTTTTTTTTTTTTTTTTTTAAGTTTAGTTAAGATTTGACATACAACCACTCTGACTTCAATATTTTCTACATTTTACCATGAAATGTTCTGTAAACAGTTTCAGGCTCAAGGTCTAAAGCCCCACTAATGACCTAAAGGCTTCCATGTTTATTACATCCCACAATATGAAGACTTTGACAGAACAAACGGCTTACACATGCAGGGCCAAAATTGTAAATATAACCTTAGGGTGGGGGTTCAGGAAACACCACTGGGTCATCAGAATATAAAGGGAGTCTCCCCTTGCTTACATGAACTGTGCTCAATAACTTTCATTACAATCTGCCAGCTGGATTCATCTTCTGAGTACCGTGCATACTGCAGTGCCAACCTTGTCATCAAAGTGTTGGGTTTCCAATCTTAAGAATTTCACTTAACGTCAAATATTTGAAACTAAATAAGCAACAATATAAGCTAAAACTAGAAAAATACCTTAGTTATAAGACTGCAGAGCTGAAAGATTTAGCTAATCTGCCTCTTCAGGAATGTAAAAGTATTCAGTCAGTCAGTGGCATCTCCCCGACAACACCAGCAAACAGGCCAACAACTATCAGACTCTTATGTGGTTCCATTGTATGGAAGATGTGTTTGACCACAGCCGTGCCCCCTCCTCAAACCACTGTGCCTGATCAGAACAGGAAGGGGCACAACAAAATACATCCGTGCATCCGGGTGAAACAGGTGGAATCTCTTTGACATAGTGACCACCAGCGAATCAAATAAGTCTGGTGTTTTTGTTTCCCACGGTTAGAGAAACCATCAACCAATCAGAGCTCAGTAGGCAGGATTAAGAATGACAGCTAACTAGAGACCAAGCTACACCCATGAGATGGACACAGCTGTCCACAAACAGAAATAACAACTCTTAAATCGACATTTCTTATATCAATGTGAAAAAGCTTGAACTGCTTGTAGCAACTGCCGGACTCCAAGATGGCGGCCATTCATTTGAATGAAAATTGCTCGCCCAGTGCATGAGCCAAAAGTTTTTTAGCTTGCTGGTTTGCTTGCACTTTGTGCTTTTCCAGGCTCCGGAAATATTGTACAAATATATAAAACCTTCATGGTTTAAAAATTAATAATCAAAGAGTAATAAATGTCCTGTCAGCAGTTTTACAGACGTCTCTTTTATAATCTGGTCTAGGGGGAAAGATTTTGGGCCACAGGGGATTTTTTATTTTTTTTGTCCACGCAGTACCACAAGTTGAAACTGGGACAAATGGGCAGTGAGGTTGAGTGGCGAGACGGACAGATCACTCACTACTGCTCCCTCCTGAAGTTAAACTCACTTATGAAAGATCTGGATTCACTTCACTGCAAGCGAATCCACAAATCACTGATTCCATTAAAAAATAATTGATTTTGCTGTAATGAATGCTGGTCTGATCGGGCCCTGAGAAGAGCACAGACAATACAAATACAGAAATAACCAGTATGTACATATGTGTATATCTAGGACCCATTGTTTAAAGTAAGAATTATTAGAAAATAAGTTTTCAGGGCCTTTTATGGTGGCACAAGATGGGCAACAAAATATTCAGAAATCATCATTCATCCTGGAACACGAGGGATTATAGATATTTACTGTTTCATGGCCCAGAGTGAGCTGTTGTCAGGGGGCCTGGAAGGAAAAAACACAACAATGTGCATACGCAAAAATCACAACTGCAGTCAAACAGCTGTGTAAGCACAGTTGTGTAAGTCCAAATTCATAATGTGAAATATGTATAGGACAGCGGGGGGGTGGGAAACGGATCCAGCGGCGCGAGAACGTGAGCCCGTCCACGGGCAGGAGATGAGAAGGGGACATCGAGGGAAGAGGAAGGAAAAAGGAAGCGGAGATTATGTTTATGAAGCGCCCTCATTATGTAACCTTAGAGGACCGCATTACAATCACGGCCATTCCAGGAATTTCTCATGGGTTCACATGGAGTAAAATGGCGTCCGTTGTTTTTATGGCTTGGCAGCTGTCGCCCCGCGCGGCCCTGTGGTCGCTGAGGATTGTGGCCCCGATGAGGCACGACACTGTTGGAGCATAAGTGCAGCAAAATGCAATACCCCAAGAATGTAAACCCCCAGCCCCCCACCCCCTGAGTGCTGTTCTTACAATTATCACACTGCTATGTTCATCACATACATTTGTACTGTACGGAGAGCTAAAGATTTCTTTTTGGAAGTGTTAAGTCCTAAAAATATACAGTAATTAAGTGTCTACTTTTTTTTCTAGTTTTTTTTTTTTTTTTTTTTTTTTTTACATATATAATAGTCCTAAAAATACTTTCTGCATAGTTTTCAGAACTAGTGTTTCTTATTTCATCAAGTGTACAATCTTGAGTGAGTGATTTTCTTTTTGACGAGGGATCATTTTTGTTGCTTTTGTAGGAGCCATGCATCATGTTTGCTGTACTTTTCCAGTCCAGTTGGTTTACTTACACAACTTTTCTGGCCTTTCTTGCTTTTGTGGGGTTTTCTTAAAACACAGTCCTAAAAATCTGTAAACTGTCGCTGTCTATTTTTCAGGAGATGTGTTTTATTAAGTAAGTAAATTAATACAATCTTTCTTTCTCTTCTTTTAGCACTCTTAGTGTCCCGGAGGCAGGGGGCGTAGCAGTGAGGGGAGTAGTGTAATTACTTACCCAGGGCCCCAACATGGGGAGGGCCCTCAAAAAACTTTACATTATTAGCATCATAAGTAAACTATTACTGCTGGCCGAGTAGATAGTTTGACCATTTCTTGTATCTAAAACAATATTTGAGCTTGTGACAAATGTTCTTAAAGCTCATAGTGAAGGCTTCACCCAGTAATTGCAGTATGTGGAGAAAAGAAGGCTGAAATATGCTGAGATTTCAGATTGTGCAGACTTTCTTAAATGTGATATAAAGTCATTCATTACGGATTACCATAATAAGCACTACAGCTGCATGTGTTTACTTGTTGTTTCAGTTATAGGCACAGACATGACAATGGATGTGTTAAAAAGGGAAGGGGGCCCACTGAGGCTGCAGATTTGATCTGGAGGAGCCATGTTTAATCAGTGCAGTTGTCTTTGTCTTTGTCTTTATTTGTGCATATAATAAGATAAAACAAAAGAGAAGAAATATACAGTAAAATAAGAAAATGCACAGGTGGGATGAAAAAACCACTAGGGGCTTGTAAAAGTAACCCACCTAAAATTAACATCAAAAACAGCTGTACATGCTTGACACAGATTTACAAACAGACACATTTTCTTTTTAATTTCTAAAGAAAAGTACAATTTCCAAACAGGATATGGAATATACTACAGGAAAAAAATATATATATAAAAAAAAATAATAATAATAATAATTAATACAACAAAGAAAAACAAGGATTACATTAACATATTTGCACTGCTTTCAAACACTATTATACCTCATTTACCTTATTTACATAGTACTATGACAAAAAAGTTGTTTAAGATTTTTTTTTTTTTTAAATCAGAAATGAGGAGTGACTGTTCCATATAACTGAACCTAGTTCTGTAAAACTGACTATATAGAAGATCAGCTGATCTGGTGTGATAACAGTGGATTTGAGACCTAGTTACAAAGAAACTGTGAAAGGAAATAGGAAGTGAATTAAGAAACTGAAATGCAAAAGTACCTATCTGAAGTTTATTTATGTCTAATATATTTAACAACTCCAGGGTTTGAAATAATGGAGCAGTATGAGCGTTCCAGCTACAGTTAGTGACCGTTCTAACGAATTATTTTTGTAATAAAAAGATGGAACAGAGACTGGTTTTATATGTGCTTGCCCATACTATGTTTCCATAAGATATGAAAGGATAAATCAGAGTAATGTATAAATCCAGAAAGTTTTTCCTTGACAAGATATGTCTTACTCTCTGTAAAATACCAATATTTTTTGCAACTTTTATTTGACACATAAGAGATGGGTTTTTTCCAATTAAGCTGATCAGTGATTACGCCTAAACGCATAACATGAGAAACGCATTCAAGCGCATTATTAGCTATAAAAATGGGGTGATGATGATCTCATAGGGTTCTGTTTTTAGGCTTGAAGATCATATAAGCAGTCTTTTTAACATTAAGGGATAATTTATTGCATTTGAACCAGATATCCATCCTGTCTAGAACATTGTTCATACAGGTTATCAACCTATATTCATCTTTATCTGTAACAAAAATATTAGTATCGTCGGCATATAAAATGATGAGTGCGTCTTTCAATACCCAATGCAAATCATTGATAAGAAATAAACGAGGACCTAGTATGGAACCTTGTGGAAGACCACACTGTGTGTGGCTGTATGATGAGTTAGTTCCAAGTAGTTTTTAAACCATTTAAGTTCAGTACCAGTAACACCATGAGCTTGAAGCTTATTTAATAATATATTATGATCTACAGTGTCAAATGCTTTTGACAAATCGATAAATACTCCAATTGTGAATTCTTTGTCGTCTAGAGCTATACTTATTCTATCGGCTAACTGGACCAAGGCCATGGAAGTAGAATGCTTTTCACGAAAACCTTACTGATAGTCATATAGTAACTTGTTATCCTGTAAGTATTTGATTGATCTATTGTACACAGTTTTTTCGAGTATTTTGGAAAAACATGGTAATAAAGAAATTGGTCTATAATTTGAAAATGATGATGGATTATTATTAAATAATGGGATGACCTTGGTCCATTTCAGTTGGTCTGGTTCAATACCTGTTTGAAGGGAACAATTGCAGATGTGACACAGTGGCTGTAATATAGTAGGGAGGCACTGTTTAAGTAACTTCATTTTAAGATCATCATAACCAGCACCTGTTAACTTCAAACTTGATACAATATTACGTATTTCTTGTTCATTTACAGAAGAAAAAGTAAATGAAGGTAGATGGGAAATGGACTCTATGTTAGGACACCTAATGGGTATGATTGGAATTTTTTCAGCCAAAGCAGGACCTATATTGACAAGTTATTGAACTCGTTGGCAATCACAGTGGAATCCTCTATGATGGCATTATTAATATTAAACTTATTATGGGGCAATTATTCTGAAGAGGGCTTATTTACAATTTCATTAATTATATTCCATCTATTTTTCATATCATTTTTAAATATATTAAATTTATGTTGATAATGTCTTTTTGATTTTCTCAACATATGATTTAAGTTTATTTCTGTATTTGGAATAATTAAGATTTAAGGAGGAGGGATTGGTTAGATAGTTTTTTATATAGTTTGTTTCCTAGAGACCAGGATTTACGAGCTTTAGATTTGATGGCTCGATTTTTCATGTGGGAAGGATTCATTGAAAGTGCCGAAGACTTCATCACTAAAAAGATTATACGTTTTGGATGCATCATTTGCTGTCATAATTTTATCCCATTTAATACTAGAGAGTTTATCAACAAAACTTTTCACATTTGACTTCTTTAAAATTTCTTGAGAATCTAACATTACTCAACTGTCCTGAAACACAATTTTGAAGTACTTGTACTGTGCTTTTTCATTTTATTGGTTTATTCCACCACTTTTCTGGCCTTTCTTGCTTTCTTATGTGGATTTTTTAATACATGTAGTTTTCAGGATATGTTAATTCATCAAGTGCACAGTCTTGGTGCGATTTAATGAAGAGAAATGCTGACACACTTTTAAACTTTCAAACCTGGATCTCAAATGTAGCACAAACAGTTAGAGTGATAAATGCAATCTAGTGTCCCTATATAACATATACACAGCGAGGCTTTTATCCCTGTGGTTTGCAGCCAAAGTTGCAATGGAGCAACTTTTCATGTTCCAATGTGAAAACCATATTAAGCTGCAAACGGATCAACAGTGAAAACGCCTTGACTGTGGCTTGCTATGTCATTAATTTCCCCATCGACTGTATAAGCAAAGGCAAACCTGTAATTTAGCCATGAGTGATCCACGAGTCAATGCAGAGTGCATTAATGGGGGGGGGTCCCCGCTCAACATGACCCACTGCAAATGTTTACCCTGCCTGTTCATTTATCATGCCGTACTTTTAACCGCCTAATTTGTCCATCGTGACTTTTCTAAACGTCATTTGGAGACGGGATATTTTGTTGCTTCTGTCTCCAGCAAATGGAAAACTCCACGGGGTATCTTTAACAGTGTATATAGGGAAGATGCAATTAGCTCTACCAAGTCAATCAGTAGCAACATTAATGTATAAAACTGGAATTATGCTTCTGCAGCACATGTAAACATCTCTGCAAACCTATGCAGGTGTTATGGGTAACCCAGGATCACAAATGCTCACAGAGCAGCCAAAAAGCGTATTTCCCCAATCTCAACCAACGCATCATGCGGACCAGCACATTAAGCAAACTGATTGGTTGGTTCAGTTCCTTTTTTGGGAGGTGAAACCTTTTTGCTAATCACTATAGCATCACAGCTAATCATTGAGCAGTTCCAGGCATTCATTGGGTTTCTTTTCATTTCTTTATGATGTGAAAGGTTTGCAGTGGCAACACACAGAACACGCTGCTTTCAATGAAGCTTCAGAGTTTTGAGGAGGACAATAGCACAACGTGGATCTTGTGGAGGAAAGTTTGGAGTGTTTTGGACACTGAACTGTACAGATCAGCGGCTGAGAAGTGGATAATGCTGCAGGTTTGAGGTTTGAGAAGTTTTGATGTTTTTGAAACCTACTTTCAGTCTACAGAAATTGGCATTTGATACTTTAAGGAATATTCCACCAAAAACATCTAAATATACATGATTTGTAAGGGAGCTAAAATTTGCAAATGCATCCATATAGGGTAATTTTTAAGTAAAAGCTCTGGGTACTTCTACCTCCACTGGCTCTGTGGGATATCATATGACACCCTGAAACACTGGACATGAGATCTGAATATATCCCAGACCCCCACCCCTCCAAAAAGTCGCAGCTAATCCTGCCCCTGCAGCCCCGTGTCAGCTGTCTGCACCCCCTTCCAGCTGTCTCCCTAATGATATACCTAATGAGACATCTGGGGGGTCTCTCTCTCACACTGGGACAGTATGAGCTAACCGGGGGGGGGGGGCGCCGAGGGGGGAACACATCAACTTTCCCACGTGTCCAAGTATAGCAGTGTGACTAACTCCTCGTTGTTCTTTCATGAAATTTCATCAACTGCTCCTTGAGGTTTTTGACCTGTAGTAGCATAAATCCACACAGAGAGAGAGAGAGAGAGAGAGCCGAGCGTGACGTGAAGCCAGAGATCCGGGGTTATCCGTGAAATCAGCCAATATTTGAGATTCATAAGTGCCTGCGCACTTGAAAGGATAAGCCTGAGTCAATCAATCACATCTATCCCAGCAGTTCTGCATAATGTCATGGCAAATAAGTTAAGCCTCGGGCTTTAATTCTTATTTCAGCTGAAATCTTTTGAGACTCGCATGCGTCCATGTGAGTATTTTCAGTCAAGTGTATCAAGAGAATAAATCTACTGTAGTGGGCAGTTCACTGTGTGTTTAACTGCTGCCAATGCTTCAACAGCTGATTCTTACTTCATTGGGCCTAATAGATGCTTGAAATAGGAAGGTACATGTTTTTGTCATTCCAGTGTTTACGTTTTATTCCAATTCTTACACTTTCTTTAAATGTATTATTTGCTTTTTTGCTAATGTGCATTTATACATTTCCTTGCTTTGACCAAAAGGATGTTCAACAAATACGACTGTCTATATTACTTTGGTGCCACTCAAAGACTGTGTATAAAGATGGACGACACCTATCATTTTTCTTTTGTCCGTTTTGGTTTTATCCCTGTTTGTGGAACTGCATTCCTAATTTTACTTTGACAAAGCATAAAATAATAAGTCAGTTTGCCATATTTTTACACAAGCAAGGCTGTTAAAATCACATCCTGACTATTGTCATTTGTTAGGTAGAGGAATTTTTAAACTAAGGCCAAATTTACACATTGTTTCAAATCGGCACAGCTGGACTGGCAGCTCTCTACAGGTTTGCTGCATTTGGATTCACACGTCGTTTTGGAAACTCTCCACTCAGCAGGTTTGCTCATTTCCAATCTGGTTAGTCGGAGCTGTCTGCCAGTCAGGGTCCAGGTGTTTTTAACCTTCACTCATCAGGAAGAAGCTGCCAGAGCAAACTGCTGCTTCGCAGTCATGTCACGCAGTCCCTAGGTAGTCCACAAACTAATTTCTACTGCTTAGTAAGCATCGATTTGTTGACGTGCAGGTCACACAGCTCCTGGAGGGCGTCGAATAAAACTCTGGTGAGTTTTTAGGCATTTGGATCACATTCATCTGTTGTAGTTATTGAAATTGTGTTGAAACAATGATTTTTCATCCATCCATTTTCTTCCGCTTATCCGGGGCCGGGTCGCAGTGGCAGCAGGCTGAGCAGGTCATCCAGACGTCCCTCTCCCCGGCATCGCCTTCCAGCTCCTCCTGGGGGACCCCAAGGCGTTCCCAGGCCAGATGAGAGAGAGAGAGAGAGATATAGATAGATAGATATTCAGGATTCTTGGAACCTTGGTGCTCTCTAGAGAACCGACCCGCGTTCCCACCAGTTTTGAGTGGAACCATTGTAATCAAGCTTGCGTCATCAATGGAGGACGTTGTACAATGCACAATGGATGTAAACAGTAGCAGCAAGATGGCGGATCACATTGATTACCTGCGAGCTTTTGTTCTGTTATTACAGATATTTGTTTTTGGACCAACTATTAATGATAAGAAGACTGTTACCATAGCAGACCATAGACCATTGTTGCCTTCTCCATCCTCTTTCCAACCTGTAGAATAGGACATGCCCACTGATGTCATCACGGTTTGCACTTCAGGTCGCGGAAAACCTGCAATTTTTTGGTTCCAGCTGGGAACCAACTTTTTGGGTTTTGCACCAGTTTATTTTTGGTTGAAATGCTCCGAATGGTTCAAAATTAGGTGTACGAACCAGAACGAAACCCATTCCATGTTGGTGGTATGGGGTACGGATGGTGATCACAGAGCAGCACCACCCACTCAATGCAGACCCTTACCTTTTTTTTACTGAATGTGCCCGAAGCTGCAACACATACCATGTAACTGATGCCGTGTATCCTTTTTTATGGCTGTTGTCATATGAGTCTTTCTGTCTTTCCAATTTACACAATGTCACACGTACTAGTCCGAGAGAGGAAAAACAGGCGTTTTTATGTAATCTATTCAAAAGTTTTTTTGACAGAACTGACACTGAAGAGCCTCAGGGAATCTCGTCTCGATGTGTAGCTGAAGGCTTCAAAATGTCTTGTGTTGTCGTGCTCCAAAATAAAACAATTGTCGTTTGTGGTCCACATGTTTTTCCACTTGTACTTAAGTGTCTGTCTGCCGCTGGATAAGAAAAGAAGATTCTTCCCCGGAGAGTTTAACTCTATCACAAAGCCTGTCCACAGACAACAAAACACATTACTGTGAGGAGAATGGGCTGCCACTAACTTGGACCCTCGGGAAGCTCCTGAGACGGTTAGATGGCGGGGAAATCACAGAGAGGTGGTTAAAATAGACTCTCAGCTGTCTGTATGTGAGGTGTGCAGCAAGTCGTGCCGTTCATTCTCCTGCTGGAGTCTCAGTTTAACCTGCAAGCCAGCAAATTTGACTGAATCTTTCATCTATTATATACACATGAATCATCAGAAATTTAGAAAGTGGGGACAGAAGGCCAAGAGCAGCTTTTGTTTTTCAAAAGTTTCTCTTCACACGAGAACAATGACGCACTCCACAAAATCCATACTGTGGTCGTCCACTGTCTCTCCATCCGGCGAGGTTGTTTTGGCTGCGTAATGAAAACAAATGGCGGTGTAGCTGCGCTGCAGCGACTCTGCACACAGCCTCATCCATCCCCATCTGAATGAGATCTATTCGCCATCACAGCGAGAGGACGCAGGGCTCCCACAGCACCATCACTGCAGTTGTACCTCCGGACCGGGCTCAGGTTCCTAAATGTGTTTAATTCAATTGATCTGAGGACTTTGCACTAAATCCCTGTCCTCATGGTAGTAACAGAGAATTCAAACCAATCTACATGACTTATTTGCAAATACAGAGTGAGCCAGGTTGAGGGAAGGAATTTTCTGTGAAAATGTATCTTGAGTGTATGAACTTCTCCCAATTTTCTGGTGTGAACATTCACTTAAAACAAAATCTTGTCGGCACTGGTCAGCTGTTCAAATGTTTAAAACGAGCTATATTATAATGCAGATGTAATACCACCGCATACGACATTGTTAAGCTGTCACAAAAGGGCTTGGACGTACAAATGTGATTTGCATAATGTAATTCGCTTCCGTCTGAACACACTTTTTTATGTGCTAAAATTAAAGCAGCACCAGGCAACTTTGCCTTTGGTCTCATCAAACAGGAAAAATAAGGCAACTCACTAAAAATATGAACCTGGGCTGCATTTCACGAAAGCAATTTGCGCGCAGATTGTGGCAACATCACGTTTCACTAAGGATTTATGCTTGCAAATTGCTGATAAATTTACAAATCTCATATGCACATACGTGGGTCACAAGTATAGCGTTGGTTTTGATTAATTAAACTAGTCAAAATGATCAAGTGGAAATAATCTCTTGTTGCAAATCACAGATCGCATGATGCAATGGAAAACAGGTCCCTGAATACCCAGAAATCCAACAGCAGCAAACTGCACGTTCATGTTTACCAACAGCTGGATTATTACTTTTAAAAAAAGACATAATGCAGGACATACACATACACAGTGCAGCCGTCACTGTATCATTGCCAGATCAGAACATACACCAGCACCAGCACAACACCAGAAAAGTTCAATCGCTCCAACCTTTAATATTTTAGAAGAATAAGGTTCCCGGCACATAGTGTTCACCTGACTCCATTACAGCCTGAGGAGAGGTGTAAATTGGTTCATTTGCTGCTTATACTCAGGACTTTTGCCTGCAGGGGCCTTAAAATTACCAATCAACTGAGTGACGGGGGTCGCCCATGCAAAACCAAACAAAACATCAAGAAAAAAACAAAGACTGATTATAGAGAGGGGAAGTAATGAGAAATTCTGGACACGATATAACACTAGCTGGAGGACACTGATGTACCACCTGAATCACAAGTGTTGTATGAGAGACCATAAAATAACAATACTATATTGTATATGATTGTACTATCATAGTATACAATTATATGGCGCTATATTTACATTAAAATCACATTGGGAAACACCACACATGGTGAGTTTAGCTGGTTAAGGAGTATTTAGGGTCATTTTTAGTCACACTAGAGGCCTTCCTTTATGGATAGCATAGACCACTTTGGTCCAGACTGAAATATCTTAACAACTAGTGGATAGATTTTCATGAAATTTGGTGAAAATATCCATAATCCTCAGAGGATGAATCCTATTGATTTTGGTGATTCTCTGACTTTTCCTCTAGCGCCACCATGAGGTTGACACTTGTGGTTTTTCGTGCCATCGTCAGGTCAATATTTTAATTTGTTCAATACTTCGGTTTATGACCAAATACCTGCAAAACAAATGACACTCAGCTGTACTGTGTGTTCAGCACTAATAAGCAAATGTTAGCATGCAGACATTAGCATTTAGCTCCAAACTCCACTATGCCTAATTAGAGCCTCATAGAGCCGCTAGCATGGCTGCAGACTCTAAGTACTATTTTTTTTTTTTTAAACCTGAGCAACACTTGCATGTCAAAGCCACACTGGGGTTGTTTTGTACTACAATTTCAGGATAACAATAAAACTTTATATAGCACGTTTCACACAAAAAAATGCAATGAAAAATACACAAACAGATGGGTGCAAAATAGAAACATTAAAAACAAAGTATTCATAAGCCTGTTGTCACCCATGCACCGTTTCAATTAATTTTTTCTCCCTTATCTTTTTTCAAATCGTAATATTAAACTGAGGAGTGGATTCTTTTTTTCACCTAAGTTAAAGGCAGTAAACAGAGCGGTGGTGGTGGCGGTGTTGGTGGGTGGGAATGAGAGCTGGCTCAGGACTGCATCAGTCACTGTAAAGGCTTTTTTCTCTCTCCCTCTCATCAACAGCAGCAGCAACCTGGCAGACTTCCACTGTGTGTGTGTGTGTGTGTGTGTGTTTATGCCCTTCAGACACACTGGACTTGGCCGTATAAATGAAAATGCAGTTACACAGGCAGAGGGAGAAGGAGGGAGCTCCACCTGTCTGCCAGAATGCATCTGTGGGTGTGTTGGTGGAGGGGGGTGAGGGATGGGAGGGCAGGGGGTCTCCTTCCAAACAAGGTGAGCCCCACCTCCTTCAATCTCCTTCCTTTCTCCTCCCCCCTCTCCTCGTCCTGCCAGAGTCTTAAATTGGAGGCTGGATTGGTGGCTGCTGGGAGGGTGAGGAGGGGTGGGTGGAGGGCTGAGGATGCCAGAGGAAAAGTCAAGCCCACACCCTGGCCTCCTCCCACCATCTTTCTTCTCACCTTGCCAGACTGTGTGTGGGGGAGAGGGGGTAAGGGTAAGGGGGGCCTCCACCTCTGTCCCACCCCTCCCCCCTAAATTCAGCACTCAGAAGGTCCTGTGTGTTTCAATGCCAAGGTGGCGGCAGGTCGTCCAGCCGAAGGTCTGCCAGGTCCTCAGCCGTCCAAAACACCGTGAAATATATAAAGTGTCTGTGTGTCCTTTGGTCACCTGCCTGGGGGGGGGGGCACTGTAATTATACAGTTCCAGCACATCTACAATAAAAACAACATTTAAAAAAGGGTGCAAAGGAAAGACCATGTGCATCTATCTTACTAACGGTTTAACAAACTACTTACTTTACCCGCCCACACATCCTGACCCTAAAGCATGACGTGAGATACGCTGGTTCAAATCTCCTACCAACAATCAACATCTAATCAGAAAACCCTCATTGGTTGTTTTGAGAGGCACCGACAAGAAACCTACCTGTATTTTGTTGTTTAGGTTGCACGTTTAGGAAATCAAGTTTCCATTTCAGGATAATAAGATGTTTAGCCATTAAAGTAGTGAAAGTCAAGGCCCTGTCCTGGAGGAGAATGCACCAGTTACAGGCATCATTATGATTAAGAAACCTTTTGGCGGTGGTGTAATGGACATGGTTGAAGAAAAAAATGTCATGCACAGATGGAAAACAAACGACAAGGAGATGCTGATGAAGAAGAAGCTAAATAAAGCATGTGTTCCCATTATATTGTGCAATTTTGGCACCCAGGTCCTCTTTACGCATATTTCTGACAAGTTTGTCGGGTTTTGTTTCAAAATTAGACACTGTTTATTTGAAAAAGTGACAACTAAATCCTAAAAAAATGACTGATGGAACAATTTCAGTTGCTGAACTTGTCAATATGTCTTTGAAAATACTGAAAGGAACCATTGTACGACGATAATCTTTTCATCCTCTCGCAAAAGGGGTGTGATTTATGGTTACCTCTGCCACAGAGGTTTCATTTTTCACCCTTATTAGTGTTTGTCTGCCTGCCAGCAGAACGTCTCGATACCTGATCAACACATTACAGTGACATTTGATGGACAGACTTGTTTCTGCTGGTGATCAGGAATTTCCAAGAGATGATTATCATATTTTTAGCCATAACTATGCAACTAATGAAAATAAAGGCTTGGTTCCAAGTCCAGAGGGAGGTTTTCATGACGGGGAAGTCAGCTTTGAGTGACAGCTGAGAAGCCTTTGGCTACGACAGGAAGTAAATGATTTGTTTAGCATTAGCAGTTTGAGTTCTCGAGTTATTTCTGGAGGCAAGTGTTTCATTTGTGGATTCCAGCGTCTCTATTTCACTGGATTTTAGGCCCTGATGTCTCCGTAAGTCTGTTAAAAGCAGCCACTCCATCAAGGTCAATTTGTATATTTTTGTATTCAAAGTACTTTAAGTGCTTCTTTGTCAAGGTTGAGTACACTAATTAAATCTTCCTTGTCTCACTTTCACACCTTTTTATTTGTGTCTAATTAATTTTTGATCACAAGTTTTAGAGAAAAATCTGTCTATTTCACCATCAAAGCAACCTCACATTCTTGTGCATCCCACTGTTACTTCATATAACTTTTCCCTCTCGCCTTCCTCCCTCCGGTCTCTAATTTCAAAGCGAGCGTTAAAGAGATGGGGGACGGTCTTTCTTCTCCTTCGCTCTTTTGCCTGTCGTCATCGCCAAAGTCGAGCACATCAATCACACATTTGTTTTCCATTTAACAGAGAAGCTTTTTAAGAAAGATGGAAATATCCTCTTGGCAGCGCGTCGGTGCGCTCTTCCTCTTTCAAGCCATCTTATTTAGCTGGTCCCCCCCCCCCCACAGCAGAGGTGTGTGTGTGTGTGTGTGTGTGTGTGTGTGTGTGTGTGTGTGTGTGTGTGTGTGTGTGTGTGTGTGTGTGTGTGTGTGTGTGTGTGTGTGTGTGTGTGTGTGTGTGTGTGTGTGTGTGTGTGTGTGTGTGTGTGTTATTAAAAAAGCAACCGGAGTCCTCCAGCTCTGTATGAAACTCCATCACATCTCCCCTGATTACCTTCCTACCTATTAGCTTCAGGATGCCCTGTACGGCGCTAAGCGAGCTCTCTGAAAGATGATGAAACCAAGCATAGAGGAAAATATAGAGCATCTTATCGCACTGGGAGACTGCTGGAGGGGGCCCAAATCTGGTCTTCAGCGCGATGTGGTGAGACGTTCCAAAGAGGGAAGAGAAGTGACCAGAGTCATGGCACGTTTCCTGGTCTGCTGGACGCCACTTTAAAGCACGTTTGAGCGCATTATCTACAAATATCACGTGACCTACCAGGAAATTTTACATTTATTTCCTACCTGTAGGCGGCTAACCGGCAGAGATGGAGACTTGAATGTGTTTTTTGAAACTCAACTTTGACCTGTCTGCTGCAAGATTTGGATTTTCTACACATTTGGCCGCCCCAAGACTCAAGATGGACTTGAGTCTCTGGGGAAAAAAGCAAACACTCAAAAGCAAATACTCAGTTGAAACTTCAAAAAGGGGGGCACTTCAAATAGCTTTTTTGATGCTGAGCCGTCCTAGTTCATTTCATTTTAAGTGAATCAACTGGCTGTGACTTCAAACTCTCCTGAGAAACATACTCCTTCACAGTAAACATTTAGCTTCCTTCATTTTTAAGGTTACAGTGTTATTGCAGGCTAATGCAAATCTGCAAAGGCAATGTTTTGAGAAAAATTTTTCCTTATTCGTGCGTTCACAGAACTGCCAAAATGAGTTTTTAAGAGTGAAAACAGCTGAAATGTATACAAGTCTTACAAATTTTGGGATCATGACAAATACATTTTGGGTGCATCAGAGAGTGTAACGTAATAAAAAGCTGTGTTGTACGTTTTGTTTGTAGTTTAGTGTTGTTTTACACTTTGCACATGGTGAGTGGTGGGGGAGTCAAATCCAGCTTAGGGGCCCAAAACCTCTTCCACCCCTGCTGTCCAGAGTGGAGAAATGTGCACTTATTAAACAAACATTACGTCGGTTTCAGAACAGGATACGAATTCTCTCACTGTACCTGCATCGGCTGCTACCGGCCGACTGAGAGGTTATTTATAAACCCAGACTTCTCCTCTCTGTTTATTCAGGATGTATAACTGCACAGGGGGAGAAAACGTCTCATTCTGTAATGGTTTAACTGTAATGGTGATGAAATGCTGATGATGGCCCTTAAAAAGCCCTCAGTGAGAGAGCTGCCAATTAGAGGGAGGATGGTGATTAAATGGGAACAATAAAGCTTTATCTGCTCTGCCACACACACACACACACACACACACACACACACACACACACACACACACAC